>PVKH010000570.1:0-36403 GCA_004027955.1 Chaetophractus vellerosus
AAACCTGTGGGAAAAGAATGGTGTGGGACAAAGAGACATGAAGAATGACAGCAAGACAGGAAATCTGATCAAGCTGCAAAAGTTTATTGGTGAGGTACAAGTATTTATGATCAAAGGAGGAGGGAGTGATTAGCAGGGGAGGGTGACTTGGTAGTTATATGTTGGTAGCAGCTGTTGCTAGGGAAGGGGGTGGGTTAGCAAACTGGTGTTTCTTGTTCTTTGAGAAGTCAGTGGAACGTGACTCAGGCTGTTTATTATTAACTCAGGCAGCCATGCTGCATGTCACTGCTGCTGCTGACAATGAGTACTGTGTTTTTCCTTAATTGTCCCCAACATCTCCTCTTGTTTTTCAAAAAGGATGGAGGGAGAATGCTGATTAGGCACCCTCTGGCATTAACTGGCTGGGGGAAGCAGGGGCCTCATTCCCTTAGCTGTTTGTGGCTCAGGTTTTTGGGGAGAGGATTTTGCTGAGCGGACCTCTATGCTAATGAGGCATGCTTCTCAAGGAGCTCAAGAACGTTCTCTCGTTGTTTTAGGCCCTCCTTTGCAGTGCTTTGCCTTGCACCCAGTGGTACCAATTTAGTAGCATATTCTTGAGTTATATGTGGTTCCCATAGGAGGGGACATTTTTACCCTTTAGGGTGGGCAGCACTCAGGCACTTCAGATCTATACCTTGGTCAGCGAGGTGCAGTCTGTGATAATGGACTTGAATGGGCCTGCTCAGAGCAGAATCAATTTGTTGTTTAACAAATGCCAAGAGTCTATTGAAAAGACACAGTCCTAGTGATAGGAGTGTTATTATAGCCAAGCAAGGGTCCAAGGAAGGGAAGGATGTATGGCAGAGCCCCATTAAAGGCGCTCCAAAAGGGGTTATCAAATAATTCTTTATGCCTTCATTCGAGGTCTTTTTGGAGGTTCTTAATCTTGTCTCGGATGATTCCTGATTTGTTGGTGTAAAAGCAGCATACCCATAAATTTAGGTGTAGCTTATTCATTGTTTTCATCTGTAAGAGAAGGTGAAGACATTCTCTCAGAGATGTTTTTTCCCCTGGAGAGATTGTTAGTGTTTATTTGTTTGACCCTGGCCTTGGAAGAATTGTTACTCAGGGAGAGGGGGAAATGGGTGGAGACGTGGATGCATCAGAGCGAGCTCCGATAATGGAGGGTTAACATGTCTAATTAGACTTTCTGGGAGCCAGTGAGGGCCTTCCATTTGTTGATCATAAATGCAAGCAGAACCTCACCCCCAAATAATGACAGGATCTGGTCCATTCCATTTTGATGTTGTGTATGTGTTTTAGGATGCCAATGTCTGTCAGCTGCAGACTGTCCATTATTATCCAGGGTTAAGAAATTGAGAGTGAAAAGGGCATGGTGTAGAAGGTCTCAGGGGCATTGTTTTGAGATAATGAGGGCACTTTCAGCCAAGAGGTACAGAGCATTTTTTAGGGTGCAGTGTGCCCATGCCACTATTCCCTGACCTTGGGGGTTGTAGGGTATTCCAGTGATATGTTTAATATTAAGTTGTTGGCAGAAGGTTTGAAAGTTTTTTCCAGTATATCCAGGCCCATTATCAGTTTTAAGGATTTTAGGCTGGCCTAGAATGGCAAAACAATGTAGTAAATGTGAATAACATTTTTTGAGGCTTCTCCTGTTTGCAGGCTAGCTTGAATGAACCCACTGAAGGTGTCTACACAGACATGAATATATTGGAGGTTTCCAAAGCCGGCAAAAGGTGTAATGCCCATTTGCCAGATTTCTTTGGGGATAAGTCCCTTTGGATTAACTCCCAAATGGGCGACTGGGAGCTGTGTCACACAGTTTTTACAAGCTTTAACAAGATCTCTCACTTGCTCTTTAGTAATATTAAAGTTTAAGTGGAGGATGTTTGCATTTAAGTGATGTTGGCCATGAACCTGAGAGGCCAAGGTAACAGAGTCACTGAGACTGGGACATACTAGCTGGGTGGCAGCATCTACCAACACATTACCTTCTGTTAGGGGACCCGGTAAGTTTTGATGGGAATGGAGGTGCCCTTTGAAAAAAGGGACTTGTCAGTTGAGAATTAATCTTTGTATTTTTGAAAATAAAGGAAATGCATTGGAGGATGTTTTAATAAATGGTGTTGTTTCTAACAGAGGAATCGACTGGGCTATATATGCGCTATCAGTGTACAAATTAAAAGTTTGGTCACAATGCTGGGAAAAGACCTGTAGTACTGCATAAAGTTCTACAAATTGGGCTGAGTTGTAGGGGGAGGTTATGGAGAATGTTTGGCCCTGGATAACATACACCGCAGTTCCGTTAGCTGAACCATCAGTAAAGACTAAGATAGCTGAGTCTATTGGCTCAGCCTTTGTAATTTTGGGAAAAATGAATTGATGAATTTTAGCAAACTGGATTAATGGGTGGCTTGGGTAGTGATTAGTTATGTCACACAGAAAAGAGGAACACGCAATAGCCCAATCATCATTGGATTGAAATAGCCAATATATTTGATCCTGAGTGTAGGGGACAACAAGTGAATCGGGATCTTTCCTGAATAATTGACGGCTAGTTTGTCGGCCTTTAATTATGAGGGCAGCAGTAAGAGAGACATATGTTGAGAGTGCTTTTGTTGGAGAAGATGAGAGATGAACCCAGAGCAAGGGACGGCCTCATTCATTTCAGAGTTTTTGTTCAGATTGCCAAAATACACCTGTAGGTGCATGAGTTGTAGCAAGGATTATGAAAACTAGAGACTGATGATAGTCTATCTGAGAGCAGGTTTGATTTTGGATAGCTTGGTTCACTATCATAATTGCCTGTATTGCTTCTGAAGTTAAGGCTCGGGGGGATGAGGGATTAGCATCTCCTTTTAAGATATTATAGAGTGGTAGGAGGGCCTCGGTGGATAGTTTTACGTAGGGGCAAAGCCACTGGATGTCTCCTAAGAGCTTTTGGAAATCATTGAGTGTTCATAAATGGGAAGTTTGCAATTGAATGTGGGGTGTTAAAACTTGCTGATGCCAAAGCTCGAATCCTAAATAGGAGAAAGGGTCTGAGGTGTGAACTTTGTTGGCAGCTATTTGGAGTCCCCTTGTAGTTAAGCTTTTAAGAAGGTCTTGAAAGCAAGAATGTAATTTGGATATACTTTGTCCTGCCAACAGAACATCATCCATATAATGAAGGATGTAGATATTTGGCCATAATCGCCTGACAGGGTTAATGGCTTCAGCAACAAATTTTTGGCATAAGGTTGGACTATTTGCCATGCCTTGAGGTAAAACTTTCCATTGAAAGCGGGTCATAGGTCCCTGAAAATTAATTTGAGGGACGCTAAAGGCAAAATATGGTCTGTCTTCTGGGTGGAGAGGTATGGAGGAAAAGCAGTCTTTTCAATCAATAACTATTTTGTGAAAAACAATGGTAATGGTGACTGGGGAAGGGAGACCAGGTTGTAATGCCCCCATGGGTACCATGGCTTTGTTTACAGTGTGCAGGTCTTGTAGCAGTCACCACTTTCCTGACTTTTTCTTTATAACAAAGATAGGAGTTTTCCAAGGAGATTGAGTGGGCTCAATATGTCCGGCACTGAGTTGTTCCTGTACTAACCTCATAGCTGCTAATGTTTTTTCATGAGTTAAGGGCCATTGATCAACCCATACTGGTTTTATGGATTTCCAATGGATTTTTTCAGCATGGGGTACAGGGATGTCAACAGCCACTAGGTTAAATTCTGGAAGAGTCCAAGTCCATGTTTTGCTCTATTAGGTGTTAGAGAGATGGCTTGTTTTATTCCCTGATTATTTTTGCCCAAGCCTTTGCCAGGAAGGAAATTAATTTAGAGCAACTGGGCAGTGACTGTATCATTGGGCTACACACAATAATTTGCATTTGAGCAAGGACATCTCTGCCCCAAAGATTGATGGGGAGACAGGGGACAACATATGGTACAACTGTACTGGAATTCCCCTCTTCATCTTCCCACTTTAAGATTTGTGAGCTTTGCATAGGATTTGTGGCTCCACCTATTCCAATTAAATGGGTGGCTGTAGCTGTGAGGGGACAGGATTTTGGCCAGTGATTTGAGGATATGACAGTGGCATCGGCTCCTGTATCTAAGACACCTTCAAACAATTTTACATTTAATTTAAGTTTTAAGGCAGGCTGACTGTGGGATATTGACTGTGCCCAAAAGGCATCGGCAGATCCGGGCCTTTGTTTAGGGTGTTGGAGATGTTTGAATTTTGAATTAATGATTAGAAGGGGGAGTATTACAAGCTGCGCTATTCGAGTGCTGGGAGAAATATGGGTGAGGTTGTTTGTAGTGTCTGTGATTATTTGTACTTCACCTTTGAAATCATTATTAATCATTCCCAGAGTAATTTGAATTCCATGCAAGATGGCACTAGCTCTTCCCAAAATAAGACCAAAGGTATTTGGGGGTAATGGCCTGTAAACTCCTGTTGGTATGAGGAGGGGGCTATTCTCTGGGGTTAGTATTGAGTCAGAGGTGGCAGAGAGGTCCATTCCTGCACTCCCTGCTGTTGCTCTCCATAAGTCTGAGATGCAGCAGTATGGTTTATGGTCAGGAGTGCAGGTATTGTTCTCTGGGGTGGCTGAACAAACCGTACTGCCCCTGGGTTTGTCTTGAGTGGGGCCTATTGCCAGCCCCATTGGGAGTTTCCCTGAGGCTTAGGCTTTAGGGGCTGACCATTAATATTTGCTCGACAGTGACATTCAGATGCCCAATGAAATCCTTTTTTACAAGGAGGGCAGACAGAAGGCGGCAGTAGTGGTTTTCTGCTAATGGCAGGGAAAAAAAGGGCTTTGTTTGTGACACAGGGCAGGTTTTTGAAAAATGACTGGGCTGTTTACAGTTATAACACTTTGGAGATTTTTGTTCTACTGTGAAATTTTGAAGGGCGATGCCAATAGCTATTCCTAATTCTTGAGTGGGCCTAATATTGGAACAGAGCTTTATATAATTATTAAGATCAGTGTTGTGGAAAGGATGGATGGCTGCTTGGCAGGCAGTGTTAGCATTTTGAATGGCTAAATGTTTAATAAAATCACATTCATTTTCGCTGGCCCCGAATAAATGCTCAGCCATATTTTGTAGGCCACTGAGGAAGTTGCTGTATGGCTCCTCAGGCCCCTGCCAAAGTTCAGCAAGAGAGGAAGTTGTGGCACCCTTCTGTGGGAGTTTTTTCTGTGCCCTGAGCATGGCCATTTGTACTTGAGAAAGAAGGCTGGGGGGAAATTGGGCTTGCTTATCATTTTGATGGTAGGGGCTTTGTCCTAGAAATTTGTTTAATGTCCATTTTTTAGAAGTGGGCTTTTGAGCATTGCATGCAGCATACTTCTTACATTGCACTTCATAATCTGATTTCCATAAGATGAAATCACCACCTGACCGGGCGGCTCTGGCTAAGTCTGACCAATCATTAGGGATAAGTTACTTTTCACTAAGGCTCTCTAATAAGGCAAGCGTGAAAGGGGCAATAGCGCCATAATCATTCTCTGCCTTTTTTAACTTTTCTAAATGTTTTAACCTGGATTTTTTATATGTAGCAATGGAGGTGGTAGCCTCTTCCCCTATCTCATCATCACTAGAGGTATGGGCTTGTGACTTATTCTCTTCCTTGCTCTCACTGCTAGAATCACCAACTTGAGAATTTTCATTTTGGGAAGTGCTGGTGGGTGTTGGGTCTGACTACGTGTGACTGGGAAAGCATAGGTGTGGTTCTAGGGGAGCACAAGGGCTGTAATGCTTTGAGTAGCTACCCGAAGGTCAGCAAGTAAAATGGCAGCTTGCAGGCACTCCTGATTAAAAGTTTCCCTGAAGTTATCAGCGTGTAGTCTGAGATTTTTTGTGTCCTCTCTAGAGTGTGAGACTGAGGCAAGGATGTGATCTGGTAGAATTGAGGGCATGACAGTTGTGGATGGGTAGGTGCATAAGGGGGTAGCCAAAATGGGGTAAGGGATTTACTTTCTGGATCAGCCTGGTGAATTGGGGTGACTGGTCTGTTTTTTGTAGGGTCTCTATCATGCCAGTCGGGCCATGAGCCGATCTGACTGGTAAGGTTGTTTGGTATACTTTTGCATGGGTCCCTGACAGAAGGCTTTTCAGCAACCTCAGACATATCAATAATTACTGAGTTGCTCTTTGAAGTGGGGCAAGAGTGTTCTTTTAGAAACTCTTCCCCTTCTTTACAAAGTTTTTGAATGTCTGGGGCATGGGAGTGGACATTTATTATTTCATTAATGAGTTTCCATTAAGTGAAGGCAGTAACAGGAACCTTTTCAGGACAGAAGGTTTGGTAATAGTCTTTTAGACAGTCTCTGACCCTTTTCCAAACTCCACAATCTATAGTACCTTCTTGAGGGAACCAAGGGCAGGTTTTTAGCAAAAACTCAAAAAGTATGCAAGATCTTTTCTCTTAACTCTAGTTCGTCATGCCTTGAGTGATTGTTTTACCTGACTAATATATAACTCATGTTTGGAAACTGCTTGTCCCATGGTGGGGGCTACTATCATAAGACAAACAAAGGAACGGGTGCCTCAAAAGGCCACTCAGGTGCCCGCTGATCCGTGTCTCTCGTGAGAGCTTCGGCCCATCTTAGCTAAGGCGCCGGAACAATTTACGGGTTAGCCAATCATGCCATATGACATGGCCACAGAGTAGGTTGGGACCCACATGGATCCCGTGGTTTTTTACTGTGGGACCACAGACTGGGCCGGTGGGTGTAAACCCCTGCCACCCTTCATTCACACTCACATTCACTCAGAGTTTACACATTGACCCCTTTTTTGTGTGACTTTTCTTTACCTTTTCTATTTTTCTTTCACCTACGCTGGTCAGTCATTTAATGGATGCGTCCTGTGGGTGAGTCCCCTGGCAGTGATCCTCCATGGTGATCCTGGATGTGGTGAATATGAGGCCTCTCTTTTTTGAGTGTGGCATTCTTTTCCTCACACAGTGGAGAAGGCCTCATGTTGGGTGCCAGTTGTCCCGTCTGGTGGGACAGTCAGCAGGGGCCTCTGAACCTGTGGTAAAAGAATGGTATGGGAAAAGGACACACAAAGAATGACAGCAAGACAGGAGGTCTGATCAAGCTGCAAAAGTTTATTGGTGAGGTACAAGTATTTATGCTCAAAGGGAGGAGGGAGTGATTAGCAGGGGAGGGTGGCTTGGTAGTTATCTGTTGGTAGCAGTTGTTGCTAGGGAAGGGGGTGGGTTAGCAAACTGGTGTTTCTTGTTCTTTGAGAAGTCAGTGGAACGTGACTCAGGCTGTTTATTATGAACTCTGGTGGCCGTGCTGCATGTCACCACTGCAGCTGACAATGAGTACTTTGTGTTTCCTTAATTGTCCCAAACACTAAATGAGTGCTATTACCTCATGCTGTGTGAATGCAACAGAACATTAGAGATAGAAGCCAGGTTAGTTACTTCTCCTTCTCATGGCTATGCCCTTCTTTTCAGTTACAAACACTGGCAAATCACTGTTTTTACCTAACACACAGTGAATGCACCAGCTGCATCCATTTTCTAAGCCTACCAAGCTACATCTTTAATTCATGCATAGGTTATTGTTTCCAGTTACAGTCAATGGCAAATCACTGCTATTACCTAACCATTTATGAACTCACCAAGATCACCAGTTTTCTATGCCACACAAGTGTCACAGTTAATTGCAGGCTATGCCCTTTAAATATTTAGTGTCATTGAGAAGTCAGTGGTTGTACCTAACACTCTATTAAGGAACCATATACCTTATTTAGGAAAACCAACATATTTCATCCTTGTATTCAATACTGCACAGTTGTTTTCTGTTACAATCAATGTCAATTCACTCCTTATACCTAAAACATGGGAATGCAAGTCAGAGACTCAGGTTTCAAAACCAAGCCATTTTCTTGAACAGCTGGTGGTTCTGCCCCTTTTTTCCTTTACTGTGCATGTGAAATCGCTGTTTTTGCCCAATGCTTAGAGAATATAGCAGTATCTTCAGTTTTGAAATCCAAGGCTGTAACTTGTTCAATTGATATGAGTGCACCTCTTTTGACATAGAAAACATGTCTAGAGATTGGTTTTGCTGAATGCTCTATAACTGCAACAAGATCATTAGCTATGGAAAGTAAGCCATTTACCGAATTGTTTGGCTGCTGAACCCTTGTTTTCACTTCAGTCAATTCTAAATGACTATTACCCAGCACTGTGTGAATGCACAAGGAACATCAGAGTTAGAAGCCAAGTTAGTTACTTCTCTATCTCATGGCTATGCTATTGTTTTCCGTTACAAACACTGGCAAATCACTGCTTTTAACTAATGCTCTCTGAATGCACCAGCTGCCTCCGTTTTAAAAACCTAGCAAGCAACGTGTTTAATTCATACCTACACCATTGTTTTCAGTTTCAATCAAAGGCAAATCACTGCTATTACCTAACACTTTGTAAATGCAACAGGATCACCAGTTTTCCATGCCACACCAGTGTCATGGTTAACTGCAGGCTAAGCCCTTGAATTCATTTAGCATCAAAAGGAAATCAATGGTTTTACCTAATGCTCTATTAAGGAACCCGATTCCTTATTTAGGAAAACCAACAAATTTCTTCCTTTTTTTCAAAGCTTCTCATTAGTTTTCTGTTAAAATCAATGTCAAATCACTCCTTATACCTAAAATCCTGGAATGGTAGTTGATGCCTCAGGTTTCAAATCCAACTGACTTGGTTAAAAACTGGTGGTTCTGCACTTGTTTTCCATTCCCTAGCATGTGAAATCACTGCTTTTACTTAATGCTTAGAGAATAAAGCAGGAACTTTAGTTTTGAAATCCAAGGCTGCTGTTTGTTCAATTGATACCAGTGCACCTCTTTTCACATAGAATCAATGTGTAGAGATTTTTTCACCTAATGCTCTATAACTAGAACTACATCATCAGGTTTGGAGAGCAAGCATTTTACTGTTTCTTTGGCTTCTGATCCCTTGGTTTCACTTCAGTCAGTGCTAAATCACTGCTATTACTTAACACTGTGTGAACACACCAGGATCATCAGAGTTAGAAGCCAAGTTAATTACTTTTCTAAGTCATGGCAATGCCCTTGTATTCAGTTACAAACACTGGCAAATCCCTTGTTTTACCTAACGCTCTGTGAATGCACCATCTGCATCCATTTTTAAAGCCTAGCAATCTACTTGTTTAATTCATGCCTAGGCCATTTTTTTTTCAGTTACAGTCAATGGCAAAACACTGCTATAACCTAACGCTTTGTGCATTCACCAGGATCACCAGTTTTCCATGCCAAGCAAGTGTAATGGTTAATTGTAGGCTATGCCCTCGAATTCACTTAGAGTCAATTGGAATCCAGTGGTTTTACCTAATGCTATATTTAGGAACCAGATACCTCATTTAGGAAAACCAACAAATTTCTTCCTTGTATTCAATGCTGCACAGTTGTTTTCTGTTACAATCAATGTCATACTACTCCTCATATGTAAAAGTTGGGAATTCAATTTGGAGACCCAGGTTTCCAAACCAAGCGAGTTCCTTGACAAACTGGTGGTTTTGCACTTGTTTTCCATTACCGAGCTTGTGAAAACACTGCTTTTACCTAACGCTTAGAAAATACAGCAGGATGTTCACTGTTGAATTCCAAGGCTGTTACTTATTCTCTTGATACCAGTTCACCTCTTTTCACATAGAATCAATGTCTAGATAATGGCTTCACATAATGCTCTACAACTGCAGCAGGATCGATAGCTCTGGAAGCAATAAATTTGCCGCTTTGTTTGGCTGTTGACCCCTTGTTTTCACTTCACTCAGTGCTAAATGACTGCTATTACCTAACACTGTGTATACACACTAGGAACATCAGAGTAAGAAGGCAGGTTAGTTACTTCTCTATCTCATGGCTATACCCTTGTTTTCCATTACAAACACTGCCAAATGACTGCTTTTACCTATTGCTCTGTGAATGCACCAGCTGCATCCATTTTAAAACCCAACCAAGATACTTGTTGAATTCATGCATTTGACATTGTTTTCAGTTACAGTCAGTGGCAAATTACTGCTATTACCTAACACTTTATGAATTCACAGGAACACCAGTTTTCCATGCTACAAAAGTGTCATGACTAATTGCAGGCTGTGCCCTCAAATTCACTTACTGTCAAGGGGGGTCAGTGGTTTTAACTAATTCTCTATTAAGAAACCAGACACATTATTTAGGAACACCAACAATTTTCTTCCTTGTATTCAATGCTGCACAGTTGTTTCATATTAAATCAATGTCAAATCACTCCTTATACCTAAAACCTGGGAATGCAAGTTGGAGACTCAGGTTCCAAAACCAAGTGGGTTACTAGAAAAACTGGTAGTTCTGCACTTGTTTTCCCTTATGGTGCATGTGAAATCACTGCTTTTACCTAACAATTAGAGAATACAGCAGGATCTTCTGTTTTGAAATCCAAGGCCGATACCTGTTCAATTGATACTAGTGCACCTCTTTTCACATAGAATCAGTGTCTAGATATTGGTTTCACCTTATGTTCTATAACTGCAACAAGATCATCAGCTTTGGAAAGCAAGCAATGTACTGCTTTGTTTGGCTCCTGAAACCTTGTTTTCACATCAGTCAGTGCTAAATGATGGCTGTTACCTAACACTGTGTGATACAACCAGGAATATCAGAGTTAGAAGAGAAGTTAGTTCCTTCTCTATCTCATGTCTATGCCATTGTTTTCTGTTACAAACACTGTCAAATCACTTATTTTACTTAACACTCTCTGAATGTACCAGCTGCATCCATTTTCAAGGCCTAACAAGCTACCTGTATAATTCATTTCTAGGCCATTGTTTTCAGTTACAGTCAATGCCAAAAGTCTGCTATTACATAAACCTTTATGAATTCACCAGGATCACCTGTTTTCCATGCCATGCAAGTGTCACGGTTAATTGCATGCTATGCCCTTTACTTCACTTAGTGTCAATGAGAAGTCAGTGGTTTTACCTAACACTCTATTAAGGAACCATATAAATTAATTAGGAAAACAAACAAATTTCTTCCTTGTATTCAAAGCTACACAGTTATTTTCTGTTACAATGAATGTCAATGCACTCCTTATAACTAAAACCTGGGAATGCAAGACGGGGACTCAGGTTTCAAAACTAAGCAAGTTTCTTGAACAACTGGTGGTTCTGCACTTGTTTTCCTTTACTGTGCATGTGAAATCCCTGCTTTTACCCAACACTAAGAGAATACAGCAGGATCTTCAGTTTTCAAATCAAAGTCGTTACTTGTTCAATTGATATCAGAGCACCACTTTTCACATAAAATCAATGTCTAGATATTGGTTTCACATCATGCGCTATAACTGCAACAAGATCATCAGCTTTGGAAAGCAAGCAATTTACTGGTTTGTTTTGCTGCTGAACCCTTGTGTTCACATCAGTCAATGCTAAATTCCCACTATTACCTAATGATGTGTGAACACGCTTGGATTATTAGAGTTAGGAGCCAATTAGTTACTACTCTCTCTCCTGGCTATGCCCTTGTTTTCAGTTACAAACACTCACAATTCACTGCTTTACCTAACACCTTGTGAATGCACCAGATGCATCTGTTTTCAATGCCTAGCAAAGTACATTTTTAATTCATGCCTAGGCCATTTTTTCAGTTACAGTCAATGGCAAATCACTTCGATTACCTAATCCTTTGTGACTTCACCAGGTTCACCTGTTTTCCATGCAACGGAAGTGTCATGGTTAATTGCAGGCTATGCCCTCGATTTCAATTAGTGTCAATGGTAATTCATTGGTTTTACCTCATGCTCTCTTAAGGAGTCATATACCTTATTTAGGATAACCAACAAATTTCTTCATTGTATTCAATGGTGCACAGCTAAGTTCTGTTACAATCAATGTCAAATAAATCCTTATTCCAAAAACAAGGGAATGCAAGTTGGAGACTCAGGTTTCAAAACCAAGCGAGTTACTTGAAATACTGTTGGTTCTACACTTCTTTTCTGTTACCGCACATGTGAAATCACTGCCTTCATGCAACACTTAGAGAATACAGCAGGAAATTCAGTTTTGAAATCCAAGGGGTTTGCTTGTTCATTTGATGCCAAAACACTTCTTTTCACATAGAATCCATGTCTAGAGATTGGTTTCACTAAGAGGTCTCTAACTTCAACAAGATCATCAGCTTTGGAAAGAAAGCAATTTACTGCTTTGTTTGCTGTTGAACCCTTGTTTTCACCTCAGTAAATGCTAAGTAAATGCTATTATGTAACGATGTGTGAACACACCTGGATCATCAGAGTTAGGAGCCACTTAGTTACTTCTCTCTCTCCTGGCTATGCCCTTGTTTTCACTTACAAACACTGGCAAATCACTGATTTTACCTAACTCTCTGTGACTGCACAGGATGCATCTGTTTTCAAAGCCTAGCAAGCTACTTGTTTAATTCATGCCTAGGGTATTGTATTCAGTTACAGTCAATTGCAAATAACAGCTATTACATAACTATTTGTGAATGAACCATGAGCAGCAGTTTTCCTGCCACACCAGTGTCATGGTTAATTGCATGCTATGCCCTTGAATTCACTTACTGTCAATGGGATTTCTGTGGTTTTACCTCATGCTCTATTAAGTAACTAGATACCTTATTTGGGGAAACCAACAAATTACTTCCTTCTATTCAATACTGCACAGTTGTTTTCTGTTACAATCAATTTCAAATCACTTATTGTAACTAAAATCTGGGAATGCAAGTTAGAGACTCAGGGTTCTAAACCAAGCAAGTAACTTGAAAACCTGGTGGTTCTGGATGTGTTTTCTTTTACCATGCATTTCAAATCACTGCTTTTACCTAGGGTTTAGAATATACAGCAGGATCTTCAGTTTTGAAATCCAAGGAGGTTACTTGATCAATTGATACCAGCACACCTCTTTTCACATAGAATCAATGTCTAGAGATTGGATTAACCTTAGGCTCTATAACTGCAACAAGATCATCAGCTTTGGAAAGTAAGCAATTTATACTTTTGTTTGGCTGCTGAACCCTTTTTTTTCACTTCAGTCAATTCTAAATGGCTGCTTTTACCTAACACTGTGTGAACACACCAGAAACATCAGAGTTAGATGCCAAGTTAGTTACTTCTCTATCTCATGGGTATGCCCTTGTTTACAGTTACAAGCACTGTTAAACCACTGCTTTCACCTGACACTCTATGAATGCACCAGCTGCATCCATATTCATAGCCTAGCAAGCTACTTGTCTAATTCATGCCTAGGCCATTGTTTTCATTTGCTGTCAATGACAAATCACTACTGTTACCTTACCCTTTTTGAATGCACCAGGATCAACAGTTTTTCATTCCAAACAAGTGTCATGGTTAATTACAGGCTATGCCCTTGAATTCACTTCATGTCAATGGGAAGACTGTGGTTTTACCTAATGATCTATTAATGTACCAGACACTTTTCTTAGGAAAACCAACAAATTTCTTCCTTGTATTCAATGGTGCAAAGTTGTTTTCTATTGCAATCAATGTCAAATCACTCCATGTACCTAAACATTGAGAATGCAATTCGGAGCCTCAGGTTTCTAAACCAAGTGAGTTACTTGAAAAACTGGGGGTTCTACACTTGTTTTCCATTACCATTCATGTGAAATCACTGCTTTTACCTGACCATTAGAGAATACAGCAGATCTTCATTTTTGAAAACCAAGGACGTTACTTGTTCACTTGATACCAGTGCACCTCTTTTCACATAGAATCAATGTCTAGAGATAGTTTTCTGCTAATGCTCTATAACTGCAACAAGATAATCAGCTTTGGAGAGCAAGCAATTTACTGCTTTTTTTTGACTGCTAAACCATTGTTTTCACTTCATTCAATGCTAAATGACTGCTATTAACTAACACTGTGTGAATGCACAAGTAGCATCAGAGTTAGGAGCCAAGTTAGTTACTTCTCTATCTCAAGGGCATTCCCTTGTTTTCAATTACAAACACTGGCAAATCACTGCTTTTACCTAGCCCTCTGTGAATGAATCAGCTGCATCTGTTTTCAAAGCCTAGCAAGCTAATAGTTTAATTCATGCCTAGGCAATTATTTTCAGTTACAGTCAATGGCAAATCACTGCTATTACCTAACCCTGTGTGAATGCACAATTTTTACCAGTTTTCCATGCCACTCAAGTGTCTTAGTTAATTACAGGTATGCCCTCGAATTTACTTTGTGTCAATGGGAAGACAGAGTTTTTACCTAATGCTCTATTAAGGTACCAGATACCTTATGTAGGAAAACCAACAAATTTCCTCCTTGTATTAAATGCTGCACAGTTGTTTTCTATTAAAATCAATGTCAAACCACTCCTTACACCTAAAACGTGGGAATGCAAGTAGGAGACTCAGGTTTCAAAACCAAGTGAGTTACTTGAAAAACTGGTGGTTCTGCACTTGTTTTCTTTTACCATGCATGAGAAATCATTCTTTTACCTAATGCTTAGAGAATACACCAGGATCTTCAGTTTTGAAATCCAAGCACGTTACTTTTTCAGTTTATAACAGTGCACAACTTTTCACCAAAATCAATGTCTAGTTAGGGGTTTCACATAATGTTCTATAATTGCAACTGGATAATCAGCTTTGGAAAGGAAGCAATTTATTGCTTTGTTTGGCTGCTGAACCCTTGTTTTCACTTCAGTCAATACCAAATGACTGCTAATAACTAATGCTGTGTGAACACACCAGGAACATCAGAGTTAGAAGGGAAGTTACTTACTTGATTTCACCAGGTTCACCAGTTTTCCATGGAATGCATGTGTCATGGTTAATGTCAGGCTATGCCTTTGAATTCACTTAGTGTCAATTGAAGTCAGTGGTTTTACCTAATGCTCTATTTGGAACCAGATACCTTATCTAAGAAGAAAAACAAATTTCTTCATTGTGTTCAATTCTGCACAGTTCTATTCTCTTACAATCAATGTCAAATCACTTCTTATATGTAAAACCTGGGAAGGGAAGTTGGTGACTCAGGTTTCAAAACCAAGCAAGTTACTTGAAAAACTGGTGGTTCGCAATTGTTTTCCATTACCATGCATGTGAAATCACTGCTTTTATCTAGCACTTAGAGAATACAGCAGGATCTTCAGTTTTGAAATCCAAGGCCGTTACTTGTTCAATTGACACCAGCACACCTCCTTTCACAAAGAATCAATGTCTAGAGAATGGTTTCTCCTTATGCTATATAACTGCAACTAGATCATCAGCTTTGGAAAGCAAGGAATTTATTGCTTTTTTTTTCCTGCTGAACCCTTGTTTTCACTTCAGTTAATGCTAAATGATGGCTAATACCTAATGCTGTTTGAATGCACCAGGAACATCAGTGTTAAAAGCCAAGTTAGTTACTTATCTATCTCATTGCTATGCACCTATTTTCAGTTGCAAGCACTGCCAAATCCCTGGTGATACCTAACGCTCTCTAAATGCACCAGCTTCATCTGTTTTCAAAGTCTATCAAGCTTCTTGTTTATTCATGCTTATTCTCTTGTTTTGAGTTACAATCACTGAAAAATCACTACTAATACCTATAGCTCTTTGAATTCACCAAGATCACCATTGCTCCATGCCACACAATTGTCATGGTTATTTGCAGGCTATGTCCTTGCTTTCACTCTCAATGTGAAGTCAGTGGTTTTACCTCATGTTCTTTTAAGGAACCAGTTGAAAAACTGGTGGTTGTGCACTTGATTTCAATTTCAAATCACTCCTTATACCTAAAATCCTGGAATGGTAGTTCATGCCTCTGCTTTCAAAACCAAGTAAGTTCGTTAAAAACTGGTGGTTCTGCACTTGATTTCCATTACCGTGCTTGTGAAATCACTGCTTTTACCCAATGCTTAGAGAATACAACAGGATTTTCAGTTTAGAATTCCAAGGCCATTACTTTTTCAATTGCTACCAGCACACTGCTTTTCACATCAAATCAATGTCTAGAGATTGGTTCCACCAATGCTCTACAACTGCAACCAGATCATCAGCTATGGAAAGCAAACAATTTACTGCTTTGTTTGACTGCTGAACTTTTGTATTCACTTCATCAATGCTAAATGACTGCTATTACATAACACTGTGTGAAGGCACCAGGAACATCAAAGTTAGAAGCCAACTTAGTTACTTCTTTTTCTCATGGCTATGTTCTTGTTTTCAGTTACAAACACTGAGAAATCACTGCTTTTACCTAACCATCTGTGACTGCAAAAGCTGCATCTGTTTTCAAAGCCTAGCAAGCTACTTGTTTAATTCATGCTTAGACCATTGATTTCAGCTGCAGTCAATGGCAAAACATTGTTTTTACCTAACCCTTTGGGAATGCATCAGGAGCACCAGTTTTCCTCACATGCCAGTGTCATGGTTAATTGCAAGCTGTGCCCTTGAATTCACTTAGTGTCAATGGGAATTCAGTGGTTTTACCTCATGCTCTATTAAGAAACTAGATACCTTATTTAGGAAAATCAACAATTATCTTCCTTCTATTCAATGTTGAACAGTTGTTTTCTGTTACAAACAATTTCAAATCACTCCTCATACCTAAAACATGGGAACACATGTTAGAGACTCAGGATTCAAAACCTAGTGAGTAACTTGAAAAACTGGTGGTTCTGCAATTGTTTTCCATTACTGTGCATGTGAAATCACTGCTTTTACCTAGCGCTTCAAGAATACAGCTGGATCTTCCATTTTGAAATCAAAAGCATTTAATTGTTCAATTGATGCGAGTGCTCCTCCTTTCACATAGAATCAATGTCTTGGGATTGGTTTAACCTTATACACTATAATTGCAACAAGATCATCATCTTTGGAAAGCAAGCAATTTACTGCTTTGTTTGGCTGCTGAACCCTTGTTTTCACTTCAGGCAATGCTAAAAGTCTGCTTTACCTAATGCTGTGAGAACGCACCAGGAACATCAGAGTTAGACGACAAGTTACTTACTTCTCTAACTCATGGCTATGCCCTGTTTTCAGTTACAAACACTGGCAATTCACTGCTTTTACCTAACTCTCTGTGAATGTACCAGCTGCATCCATTGTAAAAGCCTTGCAAGCTACTTGTTTAATTCAACACTAGGCCATTGTTTTCAGTTACAAAGAAAATCACTGATATTACCTATCCCTTGTGAATTCACCAGAGTCAACAGTTTTCCATACCATGCAAGTGGCATGGTTACTTTCAGGCTATGACCTGAATTAACTTAGTGTCAATGGGGAGTCATTGGTTTTACCTAATGCACTATTAAGGAACCAGATATCCTATTTAGTAAAACAAAAAAAAATTTCCTTGGTTTCAATGCTGCACAGTTGTTTTCTGTTACAATCAATGTCAAATCACTCCTTATGCCTAAAACCTGGGAATGGAAGTTGGAGACTCAGGTTTCAAAACCAAGCGAGCTACTTGAAAAACTAGTGGTTCTCCACTTGTGTTCCCTTACCGTGCATGTGAATTCACTGCTTTTACCCAATGCATGGAGTATAAATGAGGATCTTCTGTTTTGAAATCCAAGGCCATTACTTTTTGCTTTTAACTAATACTCTGTGAAAACACCAGCTGCATCTGTTTTGAAAGCCTAGCAAGCTACTTGTTTAATTCATGCCTAGTGCATTGTTGTCAGTTACACTAAATAGTTCATCACTGCTATTACCTAAAATTTTGTGAATGCACCAGGATCAACAGTATTCAATGCCATGCCAGTGTGATGGTTAATTGCAGGCTATGCCCTTGAATTCACTTAGTGACAAAGGGAAGTCAGCGGTTTTACCTTATAGTCTATTAAGAAACCAGATAACTTATTTAGGAAAACCAACAAATTTCCTCCTTGTTTTCAATCCTGCACAGTTGTTTTTGTTACAATCAATGTCACCACCCCTTATACCTAAAACCTGGTAATGCAAGTTGGAGACACAGGTTTCACATCCAAGCAAGTTACTTCAAAAACTGATAGTTCTGCACGTGTTTTCCTTTAGCATGCATGTGAAATCACTGCTATTACCTAACGCTTAGAGAAAATTGCAGAATCTTTCTTTTTGAAATCCAAGGCTGTTACTTGTTCAATTTATACCAGTGCACATCTTTTCACAAAGAATCAATGTCTGGAGTTTGTTTTCACCTAATTCTCTTTAACTGCAACAAGATCATCAGATTTGGAAAGCAAGGAATTTACTACTTTGGCTGCAGAACCCTTGTTTTCACTTCTGTCAACGCTAAATGACTGGTATTACCTAACGCTGTGTGAATGCACCAGGAACATCATAGTTAGAAGTAAAGTGAGTTACTATTCTATCTCATGGCTAAGTCCTTATTTTTAGTTACAAACACTAGAAAATCACTACTATTGGCTAATGCTCTGTGAAGATACTAGTTGCATCCATTTTCAAAGACTAGCAAGCAACTTGTTTAATTCACGCCTATGCCATTGTTTTCAGTTACAGTCAATGGCAAATAACAGCTTTTACCTAACAGTTTGTGGATGAACCAGGATCACAGGTTTTCCATGCCATGCAAGCGTCATGTTTAATTGCAAGCTATGTCCTTGAATTCACTTAGTGTCAATGGGAAGTCAGTAGCTTTACCTAATGCTCTATTAAGGAACCAGATAGTTTATTAAGGAAAACCAACAAATTTCTTCCTTGTATTCAATGCTGCACAGTTGTTTTCTGTTACAATCAATGTCAAATCACTCCTTATACTTAAATCCTTGGAATGCACATTGGAGAATCAGGTTTAAGAGCCAAGTGAGTTCCTTGAAAAAATGATGATTCTGCACTTGTTTTCCATTACCGTGCATGTGAAGTCATTGCTTAAACCTAACAGTTAGAAAATAAAGCAGGATCTTCAGTTTTGAAATCCAAGGCCGTTACTTATTCAATTGATACCAGTGCACCAGTTTTCATATAAATAATGTGTAGAGATTGGTTTCACCTAGTGCTCTATATCTGCAAAAAGATCATCAGCTTTGGAAGCAAGCAATTTACTGCTTTGTTTGGCTCCTGAACCCTTGTTTTCACTCAGTCAATGCTAAGTGACTGCTATTATATAACTGTGTGTGAAAGCACCAGGAACATTAGGATTAGAAGCTAACTTAGCTACTTATCTATCTCATGGCTATGCCCTTGTTTTCAGTTACAAACACTGGCAAATCGCTGATTTTACCTAACACTCTGTGAATGCAAAAGCCTCATCCATTTTCAAAGCCTAGCAACTACTTGTTCAATTCATGCCTAGGCCATGGTTTTCAGTTACAATCAATGGCAATTCATTGCTATTACCTAACGCTTTGTGAATTCATGGGGGTCATCAGTTTTCCATGCCAAGCAAGTGTTATGGTTATTTGCAGGCTATGCCCTTGAATTCACTTAGTGGCAATGGGAAGTCAGTGGTTTCTTCCTAGTATTCAATGCTGCACAGTTATTTTCTGTTACAATCAATGTCAAATCATTCCTTACACATATAACCTGGGAATGCAAGTTGGAGACTCAGGTTTCAAAACCAAGTGAGTTACTTGTAAAAGTGGTGGTTTTGTACTTCTTTTCCATTACCGTGCATGTGAAATCACTGCTTTTACCAGCTCTTAGAGAGTACAGCAGGATATTCAAATTTGAAATCCACAGCCCTTACTTGTTCAGTTGATACCAGTGCACTTCTTTTCACATAGAATCAAAGTCTAGAGATTGGTTTCAACTATTGCTCTATAACTGCAACAAGATCATCAGCTTTGGAGAGCAAGCAATTTACTTCTTCCTTTGGCTGCTGAAACCTTGTATTTACTTCAGCCAATGCTAAATGACTGCTATTAACCAGCACTGTGTGAATGCACCAGGAACATCTGAGTTAGAAGCCAAGTTAGTTACTTCTCTATCTTATGGCTATGCCCTTGTTTTCAGGTACAAACACTGGCAAAAAACTACTTTTACCTAACACTCTGTGAATGCACCAAATGCATTCGTTTTCAAAGACTAGAAAGCTACTTGTTTAATTCATGCTTGGCCATTATTTTCAGTAAAGTCAATGGCAAATCACTGGTATTACCTAACCCTTTGTGAGTTCACCAGGATCAACAGTTTTCCATGCCATGCAAGTGTTATGGTTAATTGCAGGCTATCACATGGTATTCACTTTGAGTCAATGGAAATTCAGTGGTTTTACCTACTGCTCTAATAAGGAACAAGATACATTACTTATGAAAACTAACAAATTTCTTCCAAGTATTCAATGCTGCAGAGTTGTTTTCTGTTACAATCAATGTCAAACCACTCCTTATACCTACAACCTGGGAATGCAAGGTGGAGACTCATGTTTCAAAACCAAGCAAGTTACTAGAAAGAAAGTGGTTCTGCACTGGTTTTCCATTACAGTGCATGTGAAATCATGGCTTTTACCTGACCAGTAGAGAATATAGCAGGATTTTCATTTTTCAAATCGAAGGTCATTACTTGTTTAATTGATACCAGTGCTCCCCTTTCACATAGAATCAAAGTCTAAAGATTGATTTCACCTAATTCTCTATAACTGCAACAAGATCCTCAGCTCTGGAGAGCAAGCAATTTACTGCCTTGTTTGGCTGCTTATCCCTTGTTTCCAATCATTCAATGCTAAATTATTGCTATTATGTAATGCTGTGTGAACTCACCAGGAACATCTGAGTTAGAAGCCAAGTTAGTTACTTTTCCATCTCATGGCTATGCCCTTTTTTCATTTATAAACACTGGCAAATCACTGCTTTTAGCTAATGCTTTGTTAATGCCTTAGATGCATCCATTTTCAAAGCCTAGCAAGGTACTTGTTTAATTCAGACCAGGCCATTGTTTTTAGTTACAGTCAATAGCAAATCACTGCTATTACCTAACCCTCGGTGAATTCACCATGATCACCAGTTTTCCATGCCAAACAATGACACAGTTAATTGCAGGCTATGCTCTTGAATTCACTTAGTGTCCATGGCATATCAGGGGTTTACCTAATGCTCTATTAAGGAACCAGATGCCTTATTTAGTAAAACCAACAAATTTCTTCCTTGTATTCAATGCTGCAGAGTTGTTTTCTGTTACAATCAATATCCAACCACTCCTGATAACTGAAACCTGGGAATACAAGTTGGAGACTCAGGTTTCAGAACCTAGCAAGTTACTTGAAAAAGTGGTGTTTCTGCACTTGTTTTCCATTACTGTGCATGTGAAATCATTGCTTTTACCTAATGCTTAGAGAATACAAAACAATCTTCAGTTTTCAAACACAAGGTTGTTAACTGTTCAATTGAAATCAGCACACCTCTTTTCACATAATATCAATGTCTAGATATTGGTTTCACCTTATGCTCTATAACAGCAACAAGATCAACAGCTTTGGAAAGCAAGCAATTTACTGCTGTTTCACTGCTGAACCCTTGGTTTCACTTCAGTCAGTGCTAAATGACTTCTATTACCTAACAGTGTGTGAATGCACCACAAACAACAGAGTAAGCAGCCAAGATAGTTCTTTATCTCTCTCATGGCTATGACCTTGTTATCAGTTACAAAAACTGGCATATCACTGCTTTTAACAAATGCTCTGTGAATGCACCAGCTGCATCCGTTTTCAAAGCCTAAGAAGCTATTTGTTTAATTCAGGTCTAGGCCATTGTTTTCAGTTATAGTCAATGGCAAATCACTGCTAATACCTAAACCTTTTTAATGTACCAGGATCACCAGTTATCCATGCCATGCAAGTGTCATGGTTAATTGCAGGCTATGCCCTTGAATTCACTTAGTGTCAATGGGAAGTCAGTGGCTTTATCTAATGGTCTATGAAGGAACCATATACTTTTTTTAGGAAAACCAACAAATTTCTCCCTTGTATTAAAAGCTGCAAAGTTGCTCTCTGTTACACTCAATGTCAAATCACTCCTTATCCCTAACACCTGGGAATGCAAGTTGGAGACTCAGGTTTCAAAACCAAGAGAGTTCCTTGAAAAACTGTTGGTTCTGCACATGTTTTCCATCACCATGCATGTGAAATCACTGCTTTGACCTAACACTTATAGAATAGAGCAGGAGCTTCAGTTTTGGAATCCAAGGTTGTTACTTGTTCAATTGATACCAGTGCAAATGTTTTCACAAAGAATCAATGTCTAGAGATTGGTTTAACCTTATGCTATATAACTGCAACAAGAGCACCAGCTTTGGAAAGTAAGCAATTTACTGCTTGTTTGGCTGCTGAACACTTGTTTTCACTTCAGTCAATGCTAAATGACTGCTATTGCTTAACGCTGTGTGAACGCACCATGAACATCAGAGTTAGAAGCCAAGTTATTTACTTCTATTTTTCATGGCTATGTCCTTGTTTTCAGTTACAAACACTGGCAAATCAGCGATTTTAAGTAATGCTCTGTGAATGCACCACCTGCATCCATTTTTAAAGCCTTGCAAGCTACTTGTTTAATTCATGCCTAGGCCATTGATTTCATTTACATTGAATGGCAAATCATTGCCTTTAGCTAACCCTTTGTAAATTCACCAGGATCACCAGTTTTCCATGTCATGCAAGAGTCATGGTTAATGCTGGCTATGCCCTTGAAATCATTTAGTGTCAATGGGAACTCAGCATTTTTACATAATGCTCCATTCAGGAAGCAGATACCTCATGGGAAAAACAACAAATTTCCTCCATGTTTTCAATGCTGCACAGTTGTTTTCTGTTACAATCATTGTCAAATCACTCCTTATACCTAAATATGGGAATGCAAGTTGGAGATTCAGGTTTCAAAACCAAGCGAGCTACTTGAAAACTAGAGTTTCTGCACTTGTTTTCCCTTACCGTGCATGTGAAATCACTGCTTTTCCCAGCACTTAGAGAATACAGCAGGATCTTCAGTTTTGAAATCCAAAATGGTTACTTGTTCAATCCATGCCAGTGCACCTCTTTTCACATAGAATCAAAGTCTAGAGATTGGTTTCACCTTTTGCTCTAAAACTGCAACAAAATCAGCAGCTTTGTCATGCAATCAATTTACTGCTTTGTTTGGCTGCTGAGCCCTTGTTTTCACTTCAGTCAATTCTAAATGACTGCTTTTTCCTAACAATGTGTGAATGCTTAAGGAACATCAGAGTAAGAAGCCAAGTTAGTTACTTCTTTATCTCGTTGCTATGCCCTTGTTTTCAGTTACAAACACTGGCAAATCACTGCTTTCTCCTGACTCTCTAGGAATGCACCAGCTGCATCCATTTTCAAAGCCTAGCATGCTACTTGTTTAATTTATGGTAAGGCCATTGTTTTCAGTTACAGTCAATGGCAAATCATTGCTATTTCTTAACCCTTTGTGAATGCACCAGGAGCACCAGTTTTCATGCCATACAATTGTTATGGTTAGTTGCACACTATGCTCTTGAATTCACTTATTGTCAATGGGCAGTCACTGGTTTTCCCTAATGCTCTATGAAGGAGCCAGATACATTATTTAGGAAAACCATCAAATTACTTCCTTCTATTCAATGCTGCACAGTTGTTTTCTTTTACAATTGATGTTAAATCACTCCTTATACCTAAAACCTGGGAATGCAATTTGAAACTCAGGTTTCAAAACCAAGCGAGCTACTTGAAAAGCTGGTGGTTCTGCACTTCTTTTCTGTTACTGTGCATGTGAAACCACTGCTTTTACCTGACCATTAGAGAATACAGCAGGATCTTTAGTTTTGAAATCCAAGTCCGTTACTTGTTCAATTGATACCAGTGCACCTGTTTTCACTTAGAATGAATGTCTAGAGATTGGTTTCACCTTATGCTCTATAATTGCAATAAGGTCTTCAGCTTTGGAAACCAAACAATTTACTGCTTTGTTTTGCTGCTGGACCCTGGTTTTCACTTCAGTCAATGAAAAATGACTGCTATTACCTAAAGCTGTGTGAACGCACCAGGAACATCAGAGTTAGAATCCAAGTTACTTACTTTTTGATCTCATGGCTACGCCCTTGTTTTCAATTACAAACACTGGCAAATCACTGCTTATCCTAACACACTGTGAATGCACCAGATGCATCTGTTTTCAAAGTCCTGCAAGGTAATTGTTCAATTCATGCCTAGGCCATTGTTTTCAGTTACAGTCAAAGGAAAATCACTGCTATTACCTATCCCTTGTGAATTCACCAGGTCAACAGTTTTCCATGTGATGGAAGTGTCATGGTTAATTTCAGGCTATGACTTTGAATTAACTTAGTGTCAATGGGAATTCAGTGGCTTTACCTAATGCGCTATTAAGGAACCAGATACCTTATTTAGTAAAAAAAAAAATTTCCTTTGTATTCAATGCTGGTCAGTTGTTTTCTGTTGCAATCAATGTCAAATCACTGCTTATACCTAAAACCTGGGAATGCAAGTTGGAGACTCACGTTTCAAAACCAAGCAAATACTTGAAAAAGTGTTGGTTCTGCTCTTGTTTTCCATTACCGTGCATGTGAATTCAGTGCTTTTACCTTATGTTTAGAGAATACAGCAGGATCTTCAGTTTTGAAATCCAAGGCTGTTGCTTGTTCAATTTACACCAGTGCTTCTCTTTCCTCATACAACCAATGTGTAGATATTGGTTTTACCCAATAATCTATAACTGCAACAAGATCATCAGCTTTGGAAAGCAAGCAATTTACTGCTTTGTTTGGCTGCTGAATCCTTGTTTTCACATCACTCAATGCTTATGACTGCTATTACCTAACGGTGTGTGAAATCACCAGGAACATCAGGCTTAGAATCCAAGTTAGTTACTTCTCTATCTCATGGCAATACCCTTCTTTTCATTTTTAAACTCTGGCAATACAGTGCTTTTACCTAATGCTCTCTGAATGTAACAGCTGCTTCTGTTTTCAAAGCCTAGCAAGCTACTTGTTTAATTCATGTCTAGGCAATTCTTTTGAGTTAAAATCAAGTCAAAACACTATTGTTACCTAACCCTTTGTGAATTCACCAGTTCATCGGTATTCCATGCCAGCCAAGTGTCAGGGTTAATTTCAGGCTATGCCCTTTAATTCACTTAGTGTCAATGAGAAGTCAGTGGTTTTACCTAAGTCTCTATTAAGGAACCATATAACTTAATTGGGAAAACCAACAAATTTCTTCCTTGTATTAAATGCTGCACAGTTGTTTTCTGTTACAATCAATGTCAATTCACTCCTTATATCTAAAACCTGGGAATGCAAGTCAGAGACTCAGGTTTCAAAACCAAGTGAGTTTCTTGAACAACTGGTGGTTCTGCACTTGGTTCCCATTACTGTGCATGTGATATCACTGCTTTTACCTGACCATTAGAGAATACAACAGGATCATCTGTTTTGAAATCCAAGGCAGATACTTGTTTGATTAACACCAGTGCACCTCTTTTCACATAGAATCAATGTCTAGATATTATTTTCACCTTATGCTCTATAACTGCAACAAAATCATCCCATTTGTAAAGCAAGGGATTTACTGCCTTTTTTGGCTGCTGAACCCTTGTTGTCACTTCAGTCAATGCTAAATGACTGCTGTTAACTAACACTGTGTCAATGCAAAAGGAACATGAGAGTTAGAAGCCAAGTTAGTTACTTCTGTATCTCATGGCTATGTCCTTGTTTTCAGTTACAAACATTGACAAATCACTGCTTTTATCTGATGCTCTGTGAATGCACTAGCAGCATCCGTTTTCAAAACCTAACAAGGTACTTATTTAATTCATGCTTAGGCCATTGATTTCTGTTACAGTCAAAGGCAAATCACTATTACCTAACCCTTTGGGAATTCACCAGGTTCACTAGTTTTCCATGCCACACAAATGTCATGGTTTATGCAGGTTATGCCCTTGAATTCACTTAGTGTCAATGGGAAGTCAGTGGTTTTACCTAATGCTCTATTAAGAAACCAGATACGATATTTAGGATAACCAGGAAATTTGTTCCTTGTATTCAATGCTGCATAATTGTTTTCTGTTAAAGTCAACGTCAAATCACTCTTCATACCTGTCACCTGGGAATGTAAAATGGAGACATGAGTTTCAAAACCAAGCGAGTTGTTTGAAAACCTGGTGGTTCTGCACCTGTTTTCCATTTCCGTGCCTGTGAAACCACTGCTTTTTCCTAACGCTTAGAAAATACAGCATGATCTTCTGTTTTGAAATCCAAGGCTGTTACTTGTTCATTTGATACCATTGAACCTCTTTTCACATAGAATCAAAGTCTAGAGACTGGTTTCACCTAATGCTCTTTAACTGCAGCAAGATCATCAGCTTTGAAAAGCAAGCGATTTACTGCTTTGTTTGAATGCTGAACCCTTGTTTCACTTCAGTCAATGCCTAATGACTGCTTTTAACTAATGCTGTGTGAATGCCCCAGGATCATCAGTGAAAGAAGCCAAGTTATCTGATGGATATGCCCTTGTTTTCGGTTACAAACACTGGCAAATCACTGCTTTTAAGTAACACTCTGTGAATGCACCAAATGCATCCTTTTACAAGGCCTAGCAAGCTACCTATTTAATTCATGCCTGCCCTATTGTTATCAGTTACAGTCAATGGCAAATCACTGCTATTACCTAACCCTTTGTGAATTCACCAGGATCACCTATTTTCTATGCCAAGCAAGTTTCATGGCTAATTACAGGCTATGCCTTTTAATTCACTTAGTGTCTTTGGGAATTCATTGGTATTACCTAATGCTCTATTAAGGAAACAGATATCTTATTTAGGAAAACTAAAATATTTCTTCCTTGTATTCAATGCTTACAGTTGTTTTCTGTTACAATCAATGTCAAACCACTCCTCATACCTAAAACTAGGGAATGCAAGTTGGAGACTCAGGTTTCAAAACCAAGAAAGTTCCTTCACAAACTGGTGGTTCTGCACTTGTTTTCCATACCGTGCAAGTGAAAACACTCATTTTCCTAACTCTTACAGAATACAGAAGGATCTTCAGTTTTGAAATCCAAGGCTGTTACTTGTTCAATTGATAGCAGTGCACCTCTATTGAGATATATAAGTAATGTCTAGAGATTGGTTTCACCTAATGATCTATAACTGCAACAAGATCATAAGTTTTGGAAGCAAGCAATTTACTGCTTTGTCTGGCAGGTGAACCCTTGTTTTCACTTCACTCAATGTAAAATGACTGCTATTACCTAACGCTGTGTCAATGGACCAAGAACATGGGAGTTAGAGGCCAAGTTAGTTAATTCTCTATCTCATGACTATGCCCTTGTTTTCAGTTACAAACACTGGCAAATCACTGCTTTTACCTAACGCTTTGTGAATGCACCAGGTGCATCATTTTCAAAGCCTAGCAAGCTACTGGTTTAATTCATGCATAGGCCAGTGTTTTCAGTTACAATCAATGGCAATTCACTATTACCGAACCCTTTCATGAATTCACCAGGAACACCAGTTTTCCATGCTATGGAAGTGTCATGGCTAATTGGAGGCTAGGCCCTCAAATTCACTTAGTGGCAAATGGAAGTCAGTGATTTTACCTAATGCTCTATTAAGGATTCAGATACATTATTTAGGAACTCCAACAATTTTCTTCCTTGTATTCAATGCTGCACAGTTATTTTCTATTAAAATCAATGTCAAATCACTCCTTATGCCTAAAACGTGGGAATTGAAGTTGGACACTTACGTTCCAAAACCAAGCAAGTTACTTGAAAAACTGGTGGTTCTGCACTTGTTTTCAGTTACCGTGCATGGGATATGATTGCTTTTAACTAATGCTTAGAGAACACAGCAGGATCTTCAGTTTTGAAATCCAAGGCCAATACTTGTTCAATTGACAGCAGTGCACATCTTTTCACATAGAATCAATGTCTAGAGATTGGTTTCACCTAATGATCTATTACTGTAAAAAGATCATCAGCCTTGGAAGCAAGGAATTTACTACTTTGTCTGGCTGCTAAACCCTTGTTTCCACTTCAGTCAATGCCAAATGACTGATATTACCTAACACTGTGTGAACACACCAGGAACATCAGAGCTAGAAGCCAAGTTAGTTCCTTCTCTATCTCATGGCTATGCCCTTGTTTTCAGTTACAAACACTGCAAATCCCTGCTATTACCTAACCCTTTGTGAATGCACCAGGATCACTAGTTTTCTAAACCACGCAAGTGTCATGGTTAATTGCAGGGCATGTTCTCGAATTCACTTAGTGGCAATTGGAAGTCAGTGTCTTTACCTAATGCTCTATTAAGGAAAAAGCTAACTTATTTGGGAAAACCAACAAATTTATTCCTTGTAATCAATGCTGCACATTTGTTTTCTGCTACAATCAAAGTCAAATCACTCGTTTTACCTAAAACCTGGAATGCAAGTTGGAGAGTCAGGTTTCAAAGCCTACTGAGTTACTTGAGAAATTGGTGGTTCTGTACTTATTTTCCATTTCTGCATGTGTGAAATCACTGCTTTTACCTAATGCTTAGAGAATACAGCAGGATCTTCAATTGATACTAGTGCACCTGCTTTCACACAGAATCATAGTCTAGAGACTGGTTTAACCTCATGCTCTATAACTGCAACAAGATCATTGGTTTTGGAAAGCAAGCAATATACTGCTTTGTTTGCTAGACCCTTTTTTTCCCCACTTCAGTCAATGCTAAATGACTGCTATTACCAACCCTCTGTGAACACACCAGGAACATCAGACTTAGAAGTCAATTAGTCACTTCTTATCTTATGGTTCTGCCCTGGTTTTCAGTTACTGACACTGGAAAATCACTGATTTCACCTAAGGATCTGTGAATGCAACAGAGCATTCCGTTTTCAAAGCTTAGCAATCTTCTTGCTTAATTCTAACTAGTGCCATTGTTTTCAGTTACAATCAAAGGCAAACCACTGCTATTACCTAACCTGTTGTTAATTTCTAAGGATCACCAGTTTTCCATGCCACGCAAGTGTCATGGTTAATTCCTGGCTATGCCCTTGAATTCACTTAGTGTGAATTAGAAGTCAGTGGTTTCACCTAATGCTCTATTAAGGAACCAGATGCCTCATTTAGAAAAACCAACAAATATCTTCCTTGTATTCAATGCTGCACAGTTATTCTCTGTTACAATCAATGTCAAATCACTCCTTAAACATAACACCTGGGAATGCAAGTTGGAGACTCATCTTTCAAAACCAAGTGAGTTACTTGAAAAACTGGGGGTTCTGCACTTAGTTTCCATTACCATGCATATGAAATCACTGCTTTTAACAAAGGCTTACAGAATAGAGCAGGATCCAATTTTTGAAATCCAAGGCCAATACCCATTCAATTGATGCAATTGCACCTCTATTCACATAGAATCAATGCCTAGGGGATGGTTTCACCTAATGCTCTATAACTGCAACAAGATCATCAACTTTGGAAAGCAAGCAATTTACTGATTTGTTTGACTGCTGAAACCTTGTTTTCATTTCAGTCAATGCTAAATGACTGCTATTAACTAACTCTGTGTGAACACACCAGGAACATCAGAGTTAGAAGCCATGATAGTTACTTCTCTATCTCATGGCTATGCCCTTAATTTCAGTTGGAAACACTAGCAAATTACTGCTTTTACCTAACACTCTTCGAATGCACCAGCTGCATCCATTTTCAAAGCCTATCAAGGTAGTTGTTTAATTCATGCCTAGGTCATTGTTTTCAGTTGCAGTGAATGGCAAATCACTGCCATTACCTATCCCTTTGTGAATGCACCAGATTCACCAGTTTTCCATTCCATGCAAGAGTCATGGTAAATTGCATGCTAGCTATCACCTTGAATTCACTTACTGTCAATTGGAAGTCAGTAGTTTTACCTAATGCTCTCTTAAGGAGTCAGATAACTTATTTAGGAAAACCAACAAATTTCTTCATTGTATTCAATGGTGCACAGCTGAGTTCTATTACAAGCAATGTCAAATCACTCCCTATACCTAAAACATGGGAATGCAAGTTGGAGACTCAGGTTTCAAAACCAAGTGAGTTACTTAAATTACTATTGGTTCTGCACTTTTTTTCTGTTACCATGCCTGTGAAATCACTGCTTTTACCAACCGCTTAGAGAATAGAGCAGGATCTTCAGTTTTGAAATCAAAGGACTTTACTTGTTTAATTGATGCCAGTGCAACCCTTTTCACAAAGAATCAATGTCTAGGGATTGGTTTCATTAAAAGATCTATAACTGCAACAACATCATCAACTTGGAAAGCAAGTAATTTACTACTTTGTTTGGCTGCTGAACCCTTGTTTTCACCTCAGTCAATGCTAAATGACTGCTATTACCTGACGATGTGTGAACGCACCTGGATCATCAGAGTTAGAATACAAAACGTTATTTCTCTTTCTCCTGGCTATGACCTTGTTTTCAGTTACAAACACTGGGAAATCACTGATTTTACCTAACGCTCTGTGACTGCACCAGATGCATCCATTTTCAAAGCCTAGAAAGCTACTTGTTTAATTCATGCCTAGGACATTTTTTTTCATTTGCAGTAAATGGCAATTCACTGCAGTTACCTAACCCTTTCTGAATGAATCAGGATCAATAGTTTTCCATGCCCAGCAGCTGTCATGGTTAATTGCAGGCTATGCCCTTGAATTCACTTAGTGTGAATGGGAAGACTGTGGTTTTACCTAATGCTCTATTAAGGAACCAGATACCTTATTTAGGAAAACCAACCAATTTCTTCCTTGTATTCAATGTTGCACAATTGTTTTCTGTTTCAGTCAATGTCAAATCACTCCTTATACCTAAAACCTGGGAGTGCAAGTTGGAGACACAGGTTTCAAAACATAATGAGTTACTTGAAGAACTGGTGGTTCTGCTCTTGTTTTCCATTTCTGTGAGTGTGAAATCACTGCTGTTACCTAATGCTTAGAGAATACAGCAGGATTTTCAGTCTCAAAATCAAAGGCCGTTACTTTTTCAATTGATACCAGCGTACCTCTTTTCACATAGAATCAATGCCTAGAGATAAGTTTCACCTAATGCTCTATAACTGCAACCAGATCATCAGCTTTGGAAAGCAAGCAATTTGATGCTTTGTTTGTCTGCTGAACCCTTGTTTTCACTTCATTAATGCTAAATAACTGCTATTACCTAATACATGGTGAAGGCACCAGGAACATCAGAGTTAGAAGACAAGTTAGTTACTTCTTTAACTCATGGCTATGCCCTTCTTTTCAGTTACAAACACTGGCAAATCACTGCTTTATGTAATGGTCTGTTAATGCACTAGATGCATCCATTTTCAAAGCCTAGCAAGCTACCTGTTTAACTCATGCCTAGGCCATTCTTTTCAGTTACACTCAATGACAAATCACTGCTATTACCTAACCCTTTGTGATTTCACCCAGATCCCCAGTTTTCCATGCCACGCAAGTGTCATGGTTAATTGCAGGCTATGTCCTCGAATCACTTAGTGTCAATGGGAAGTCAGTGGTTTTACCTATTGCTCTATTAAGGAACCAAATACCTGATTTAGGAAAACCAAGAAATTTCATCCTCGTATTCAATGCTTCAGAGTTGATTTCTGTTACAATCGATGTCTAATCATTCCTTATACCTAAAACCTGGGAATCCAAGTTGTAGATTTGGGTTTCAAAACCAAGCAAGTTACTTGAAAAACTGGTGCTTCTGCAATTCTTTTCTGTTACCATGCATGTGAAATCAATGCTTTTACCTAACCCTTAGAGAATAAAGCAGGATCTTCAGTTTTCAAATTCAAGGCCATTACTTTTTTTACTTGATACCAATGCACCTCTTTTTACATAGAATCAATGTCTAGAGATTGGTTTCACCTAATTCTCTATAACTGCAACAAGATCATCAGCTTTGGAAAACAAGCAATTTACTTCCTTTTTTTGTTGCTGAACCCATGTTTTCACTTCAGTCAACGTAAAGGAGTGGTATTACCTCATGCTGTGTGAATGCATGAAAAATATCAGAGTTAGAAGCCAATTTAGTTGCTTCTCTATCTCATGCCTATGCCCTTGTTTTCAGTTTCAAACACTGGCAAATCACTACTTTTACCTAACGCTCTATGAATGCACCAGGTGCATCCATTTTTAAAGCCTAGCAAGCTAGTTGTTTAAAATAGGCCTAGGCCATTGTTTTCATTTACAGTCAATGGCAAAGCACAGATATTTCTTAACCCTTTGTTAATGTGCCAGGATCACCAGTTTTCCATGCCACACAAGTGTCATGGTTAATTGCAGGCTATGCCCTTGAATTCACTTAGTGTCAATGGGAAGTCAGTGGTTTACCTAATGCTCTATTAAGGTCCCAGACACCTTATTATGAAAACCAAACAATTTCTTCCTTGTATTCAATGCTGCACAGTTGTTTTCTGTTACAATCAATGTGAAATCAGTCCTTATACCTAACATTTGGGAATGCAACTTGCAGACTTAGGTTTCAAAACCAAGGGAGTTACTTGAAAAACTGGTCATTCTGCACTTGTTCTTTCCATTACCATGCCTTGAAATTACTGCTTTTACCTAACACTTATAGAATACAGCAGGATCTTCAGTTTTGAAATCAAACACTCTTACTTGTTCATTGTATACCAGTGTACATGTTTTCACATAGAATCAATCTCAAGAGATTAGTTTAACCTTATGCTCTATAACAGCCAGAAGATCATCAGCATTGGAAAGCCAGCAAGTTTTTGCTTTGTTTGGCTGCTGAATCCTTGTTTTCACTTCAGTCATTGCTAAATGACTGCTATTACCTAACACTGTGTGAATGCACAAAGAACTTAATAGTTAGGAGCCAATTTAGTTACTTCTCTATCTCATGGCTATGCCTTTGTTTTCAGTTACAAACACTGGCAAATCCCTGCTTTTACCTAACACTTGTGAATGCACCAGCTGCATACGTTTTCAGAGTCTAGCAAGATAATTTTCAGTTCATGCCTAGGCTAGTGTTTGTAGTTACAGTCAATGGCAAATCACTGCTCTTACCTAACCCTTTTCAATGCACCAGGATCACCAGTTTTCCATGCTATGCAAGTGTCATGGTTCATTGTAGGCTATGCCCCCAATTCATGTCATGTCAATGGGAAGTCAGTGGTTTTACCTAATGCTCTATTAAGCAACCAAATACATTATTTAGGAAAACTAACAAATTTCTTCATTGTATTCAATGCTGCACATTTGTTTTATGTTACAATCAATGTCCAATCACTCCTTTTACCTAACACCTGTGAATGCAAGTTGGATACTCATGTTTCAAAACCAAGCGAGTTACTTGAATAACTGCTAGTTCCACACATGTTTTCCAATACCATGCATGTGAAATCACTGCTTTTACCCAATGCTTAGAGAATACAGCAGGATCATCAGTTTTGAAATCCAAGGCAGATGCTGGTTCAATTGAAACCAGTGCACCTCTTTTCACATAGAATCAACATCTAGATATTGGTTTCACCTGATGCTCTATAACTGCAACAATATCATCACATTTGTAAAACATGGAATTTACTGCCTTATTTGGCTGCTGAACCCTTGTTGTCACTTCAGACAATGCTAATTGACTGCTATTACCTAACACTATGTGAAACAACCAGGAACATTAGAGTTAGATACCCAGTTAGTTACTTTCTGTCTCAAAGATAATCCCTTGTTTTCATTTACAAACAATGGCAAATCACTGCTTTTACCTAACACTCTCTGAATGCACCAGTGGCATCCATTTTCAAAGCCTAGCAAGCTACTTGTTTAATTCACAATTAGGCCATTGTTTTCAGTTACAGTCAATGGCAAATCACTAAAATTACCTAAACCTTTGTGAATGCCCCGGGATCACCAGTAATCCATGCCAGGCAAGTGTCATGGTTAATTACAGCCTATGCCCTTGAATTCACTTAGTGTCAAAGGGAAGTCATTGGTTTTACCTAATGGTCTCTGAAGGAACAAGATACTTTATTAAGGAATACCAACAAATTACTTTCTTGTATTCAATGCTGCACAGTTGTTTTCTGTTACAATTGATGTCAAATAATTCCTTACTTAAAACATGGGAACGCAAGCTGGACACACAGGTTTCAAAACCAGTGAGTTACTTGAAAAACTGGAGTTTCTGCATTTGTATTCCATTACGGTGCATGTGAAATCACTGCTTTTACTTAATCCTTAGAAAATATAGCAAGATCTTCAGTTTTGACATCCAAGGCCGTTACTTGTTCAATTGATAGCAGTGCACCTCTTTTCACATAGAATCAATGTGTAGAGAGTTTTTCACCTAATTTTCTATAACTAGAAAAAGATCATCAAGTTTGGAGAGCAAGCATTTTACTGTTTGTTTGGCTGCTGAACCCCTGTTTTCACCTCAGTCAATACTAAATGACTGCTATAACCTAACACTGTGTGAATGCACCAGGATCATCAGAGTTAGAAGCCAAGTTAGTTACTTTTCTATGTCATGGCGATGCCCTTGTTTTCAGTTACAAACACTGGGAAATCACTTGTTTTATCTAATGCTCTGTGAATGCACCAGCTGCATCTGTTTTCAAAGCCTACCAATCTACTTGTTTAATTCATGCCTAGGCCATTTTGTTCAGTTACAGTCAATGGCAAATCACTGTTATTATGTAACCTTTTGTGAATTCACCAGGATCACCAGTTTTCCATGACATGCATGTGTAATTGTTAATTGCAGACTATGCCCTCGAATTCACTTACTGTCAATGGGAAGTCCGTGGTTTTACCTAATGCTGTATTTAGGAACCAGATACCTTATTTAGGAAAACCAAGAAATTTCTTCCTTGTATTCAATGCTGTACATTTGTTTTCTGTTACAATCAATGTCAAACCAAGCCTCATACCTAAAAGTTGGGAATTCAAGTTGCAGACTCATGTTTCAAAACCAAGCGAGTTCCTTGACAAACTGGTGGTTCTGTACTTGGTTTCCGTTACCAAGCATCTGAAAACACTGCTTTTACCTAATGCTTAGAAAATACAGTAGGATCTTCAGTTTTGAATTCCAATGCCGTTACTTGTTCAATTGATACCAGTACACCTTTTTTTCACATAGAATCAATGTCTAGATACTGGTTTCACACAATGCTCTGTAATTCCAACAGGATCATTAGCTCTGGAAGCAATAAATTTACTGCTTTGTTTAGCTGATGACCCATTGTTTTCACATCATTCAAGGCTAAATGACTGCTATTACAGAACTCTGTGTGAAACAACCTGGAACATTGGAATTAGAATCCAAGTTAGTTACTACTCTATCTCACGGCTATGCCCTTGATTTCAGTTACAAACACTGGGAAATCACTGCTTCCCCTAACGGTCTGTGAATGCATCAGTTTCATCAGTTTTCAAAGCGTAGGAAGCTACTTATTTAATTCATGCATAAGCCATTGTTTTCAGTTACAGCGAATGGCAAATCACTACTATTACTGAACCCTATGTGAATGCTCCAGGATCACCAGGTTTCCAAGCCACACAAGTGTCATGGTTAATTGCAGGCTATTCCTTGAATTCACTTAGTGTCAATGGGAATTCAGTGGTTTTACCTAATGCTGTATTAAGGAACCTGATACCTTATTTAGGAAAACCAACAAATTTCTTCCTTTATTCAATGCCACACAGTTGTTTCCTGTTACAATCAATGTCAAAGCACTCCTTATACCAAAACATGGGAATGCAAGTGGGGGACACAGGTTTCAAAACCAGGCTAGTTACTTGAAAAACTGGTGGTTATGCAATTATTTTCCATTAACGAGCATTTGAAATCACTATTTTTACCTAAGGCTTAGAGAATACAGCAGGATCTTCAGTTTTGAAATCCAAGGCCGATACCTGTTCAATTGATGCAAGAGCTCCTCCGTTAACATAGTATCAATGTCTGGAGATTAGTTTCACCTAATGCTCACTAACTGCAACAAGATGATCAGCATTAGGAAGCAAGCAATTTACTGCTTTTTTTTTCACTGCTGAACCCTTGTTTTCACTTCAGTCAATGCTAAATGACTGCTATTACCTAATGCTGTGTGAACACACCTGGAACATCAGAGTTAGAAGCCTCATTAGTTACATCTCTATTTCATGGCTATGCCATTGTTTTCAGTTACAAAGAATGGCAAATCACTGCTTTTACCTAAAGCTCTGTGAATGCACCAGTTGCACCTGTTTTCAAAGTGTAGCAATCTACTTGTTTAACTCATGCCTAGGCCATTGTTTTCAGTAGCAGTCAATGGCAAATCACTGCTATTACCTAACCATTTGTGAATTCACCAGGATAACAAGTTTTCCATGCTACGCAAGTGTCATGGTTAAATGCAAGTTATGCCCTTGAATTCACTTAGTGTCAAAGGGAAGTCAATGGTTTTACCTAATGCTCTATTAAGGAACCAGGTACCTTATTTAGGAAAACCAACACATTTCTTCCTTTTAT
>PVKH010000571.1:0-36401 GCA_004027955.1 Chaetophractus vellerosus
TAAATAGAAGCAAAATTTGAAATTATTTGCATTGATAGAAGCTAATTTTTAGAAACTCATTTTCACCTTCATTGTCATACTTTATCTTTCAGAACCACCTGAAATTGATATGAAGAATTTCCCAAGTCAGACTGTATATGTCAGAGCTGGTTCAAATCTTAAAGTTGACATTCCAATTTCTGGAAAACCTCTGCCCAAAGTGACCTTATCAAGAGATGGTGTCCCACTGAAAGCAACAATGAGATTTAACACTGAAATTACTGCTGAGAACCTCACCATTAATCTCAAAGAAAGTGTAGCTGCCGATGCTGGGAGGTATGAGATCACTGCTGCCAACTCCAGTGGAACAACCAAAGCTTTCATTAACATCGTCGTGCTGGACAGGCCTGGTCCTCCAACTGGCCCTGTTGTTATTAGTGATATAACTGAGGAAAGTGTGACTCTGAAATGGGAGCCACCTAAGTATGATGGTGGAAGTCAAGTTACCAATTACATTGTACTCAAGAGAGAAACAAGTACCACAGTATGGACTGAAGTGTCTGCCACAGTTGCAAGAAGCATGATTAAAGTCATGAAATTGACCACAGGGGAAGAATACCAATTCCGCATCAAGGCAGAAAACCGCTTTGGCATCAGTGATCACATAGACTCGGCTTGTGTGGTTGTCAAACTACCATACAGTAAGTGGTCAAACTCTTCAAAGATCCCAAGTTTTCATTTAACATCAATGTTGTAAATGTGTGTGCTAACCCTATGGGGTGTCTCTCTCTTTGCAGCAACACCTGGACCCCCATCTACACCATGGGTCACTAATGTTACTCGAGAAAGCATCACTGTGGCCTGGAATGAACCAGTATCCAATGGAGGCAGTGCAGTCATAGGCTATCACCTGGAAATGAAGGACAGAAACAGTATTTTATGGCAAAAAGTCAATAAATTGGTCATCCGCACAACTCACTTCAAAGTCACTACAATCAGTGCTGGACTCATTTATGAATTCAGGGTGTATGCAGAAAATGCTGCTGGTGTTGGAAAACCCAGCCATCCTTCAGAACCAGTCCTGGCCATTGATGCCTGTGGTATGTATTTGTCATGAGAAGGAGAGTTCTAACTACTTAAAAACGTAAATCTTATTTCTGCAAAGCAAAATAATATGGACATAACTGCCACTAACCTGCTTTCTCTTACTACCTTAGAACCCCCAAGAAATGTTCGTATCACTGATATTTCTAAGAACTCTGTCCGCCTTTTATGGCAACAACCAGCTTTCGATGGAGGAAGCAAGATTACAGGGTACATTGTTGAGAGACGTGACCTTCCAGATGGCAGATGGACCAAGGCCAGCTTCACCAATGTTATCGAGACTCAATTCACTGTCTCTGGCTTAACTCAGAATTCCCAGTACGAATTCCGTGTCTTTGCTAGGAATGCTGTGGGTTCCATCAGCAATCCATCCGAGGTGGCAGGCCCCATTACATGCATTGATTCTTATGGTAAGCATTTTCAGCATTTTGAATCCCAAGAGCAATTAGACACTTTTTTCCTTACTTTTTCCAGTTCTAATCTCTAGGATAACTTTTACTATGTGCCTTGGCTAGACTTTTGGAAGAAATTATGGACTAGCTGGGAGTCTTCCGAAAATTTCTTAACCTCTCCAGGCCTCTTTACTGAATTGTAAAATGAGACATTTGGACTACAGGATATCTAAGGGCCTTTCTAACTTTAACCTTTTATGATTCTTTGACTGTAAAAGGTAGTGCTTTCGCTTTTCCATTTTAAATGATCAGAATCAATCATTAAAACCATGTGATTCCCTAGAGAATAATTCCTCTTATATCAGTGAAAGACTAAATAGAGACTTTGACAAACATAGTATTAGCAGCAGCTAACACTGAAAGGGTACTTTGCATAGATTCTCTTCCTTTGTTCTAAAAACATTATGATAGGTCCCAATTTACTGAAAAGGAACTGAGTTTTGGTTTTTTTTAGTCAAGCAGCTCATTAGTGATGGAGTGGGGATTCAACCCCCAGCACAGATGCCAGAGCCCTCTCTACATTGCTGTCAGTCCAAAATGTGCATATTCTACCATTCTGGGAAATAACCAGTGCATTCAACTCAAGAATAGCTTCAAATTTACAATTTCATGAGTTAGTTATCCTGTGAGACGTTTTCTAAGAGATCTACCACTGAACAACTTTAGTGTCTAGGCCAAAGTATCCAGTCCAATGCTCCTGCTGATAATCCCAGGGCTGCTCTTTATGATCAGGCTTTGTGGGCACTGAATCAATATTTGTGAGACTGTGAAGCAAATCAAATTTAGTTCTGTTTCTCAAAAGTTCTAAGCAGCCTAACAGAAAACCTGACAGGTGAATGTATAGCTGCATGTGTAGAAAATTTCAGACTTCAAGGGCCCAAACTTGGCTATCAGTGAACTGGGAGGAAAAAAACAAAAAGAATATAAAGTAGTTAGAGGAAGAAGAATGAGAACCTAGAAAGAAAGGAAATGATAATGCATCTTCTTCATTGATGTCCTCAGTGACTTATCCCATTTCACCACTGAAATAAAACACCTAATAGACTTTTAAAAAATACATTAAAAAGGCACTTAAGTCCATGTGCAATTAGTGCAGTGTCATTGGGGATAAAGCTTGCTCACAGTCTTCCATCCAAATTTGGGATAGAAGAGTAGCTTTTGTAAAATTTAAGTTTTTAAAATAAAAAGTATTACTAGGATTAGAACTCTTATGTGTTCTGTATATTGTTGAATAAGAACCAATGACCTTTGATGTTTTTGAAATTGTTTTTTTTTTTCTCATTTTTATGATCCTTTAAATATTTCTCATCTGTTTTCCTCGCAGGTGCACCCGTAATTGATTTGCCTCTTGAATATACTGAAGTTGTCAAATACAGAGCAGGCACATCTGTGAAACTCAGAGCTGGTATTTCTGGCAAACCTGAGCCTACAATCGAGTGGTATAAAGATGATAAAGAGTTACAAACCAATGCACTGGTGTGTGTTGAAAATACAACTGACCTTGCATCTATACTCATCAAAGATGCTAATCGCCTTAATAGTGGAAGCTACGAATTAAAACTAAGAAATGCCATGGGCTCAGCCTCAGCTACCATCAGAGTGCAGATCCTTGGTAGGTGCTGAATACAGGCCAATATCATATTTTGCTTGCCTAAAGCTTAGTAGTTTTAAGTTAGTTGCCTTTTTAAAAGTACTATCATAGTTTCCTTCTCTCATTCACAGACAAACCAGGACCTCCAGGAGGACCAATTGAATTTAAGACGGTCACCGCTGAAAAGATAACCCTTCTTTGGCAGCCTCCAGCTGATGATGGCGGTGCAAAAATCACTCACTACATCGTGGAAAAGCGTGAGACAAGCCGCGTAGTATGGTCTATGGTGTCTGAAAATTTGGAAGAATGCATCATTACAACCACCAAAATTATCAAAGGAAATGAATACATTTTCCGAGTTCGAGCTGTGAACAAATATGGAGTTGGTGATCCACTGGAATCTGATCCAGTTGTAGCAAAGAATTCATTTGGTGAGACATGTTTTCATTAGAAAACTGAAATCAAACCCATGAAATTTGAAAAAATAAGTATAAACTAGTCCTCTAGCCCATGAATGTATTTTCTTAGAAAGATTTTCTTTTGTTTCACATCTTCTCTCATAACCACCCGTTTTACAAAGTGGAAAGCATAATAAGTGATAGTAATATTCTTGGACAGATAGGATTTCAAGACCGAGAGAATTTATCAGCAATGTTGGTCCTTTGAACTCATTTTGCTTTTCCTTTCTAGTTACGCCTGGGCCACCAAGTGTACCAGAGGTGACAAAAATTACCAAGAATTCAATGACTGTTGTCTGGAGCAGGCCAATTGTAGATGGTGGTAATGAAATAAAGGGCTACTTCCTTGAAAAACGAGACAAGAAGAGTCTAGGATGGTTTAAAGTACTCAAGGAGACTATCCGTGACACCAGACAGAAAGTGACAGGACTCATCGAAAACAGTGACTATCAATATCGAGTTTGTGCTATAAATGCTGCTGGACAGGGTCCATTTTCTGAACCATCTGACTTCTACAGAGCTGCCGATCCTATTGGTAAGTGCTCTTAAGTGCAGCATCTCCACATGTCTTCTTTTGTATGACCAGACTGTTCGTGATTGTGTAATTGCTATATTGTGAATGGCCATTTCAGATCCTCCAGGCCCACCAGCTAAGATAAGAATCGCAGATTCGACTAAATCATCCATCACTCTTGGCTGGAGTAAACCTGTCTACGATGGAGGCAGTGCTGTTACTGGGTATGTTGTCGAAATGAGACAAGGAGAGGAAGAGGAATGGACTATTGTCTCTACCAAAGGAGAGGTCAGAACTACAGAATATGTGGTATCTAATCTGAAACCTGGAGTCAATTACTACTTCAGGGTATCTGCCATAAACTGTGCTGGACAAGGAGAACCTATAGAAATGACTGAACCTGTCCAAGCTAAAGATATACTTGGTATGTACCTACTGGTATAGTTAAGTTTTATTTTTTTATTAGAGTATCTCCAGGAAAACATTAAAATTCACTGTATATGTCCATTTTCTGTCTACAGAGGAACCAGAGATTGACCTAGATGTGGCTCTCAGGACCTCTATTATAGCTAAAGCTGGTGAAGATGTACAAGTGTTGATTCCCTTTAAAGGCAGGCCTCCACCTACTGTCATATGGAGAAAAGATGAAAAGAATCTTGGCACTGATGCCAGATACAACATTCAAAACACCGATTCATCTTCATTACTTATCATTCCTCAAGTTACTCGCAATGACACCGGAAAGTATATTCTCACAATAGAAAATGGAGTTGGTCAACCAAAGTCCTCAACTGTGAGTGTTAAAGTGCTTGATACACCAGCTGCCTGCCAGAAACTACAGGTTAAACATGTTTCTCGAGGCACAGTCACTCTGCTCTGGGAGCCTCCTCTCATTGATGGAGGGTCTCCCATAATTAATTATGTCATTGAAAAGAGAGATGCTACCAAGAGAACATGGTCTTCTGTGTCACACAGATGTTCCAGTATGTCCTTTAAGATAACGGATTTGTCAGAGAAAATTCCATTCTTCTTCAGAGTTCTTGCAGAAAATGAAATTGGAATCGGGGAACCCTGTGAAACCACACAGCCAGTGAAGGCTGCTGAAGTACCAGCTCCTATTCGAGATCTCTCAATGAAAGATTCAACAAAGACATCTGTTACCCTGAGCTGGACCAAACCTGACTTTGATGGTGGTAGCATCATCACAGAATACATTGTGGAGAGGAAAGGTAAAGGTGAACAAACATGGTCACATGCTGGCATAAGTAAGACATGTGAAATTGAAGTTGGCCAACTTAAGGAACAGTCCATCCTGGAATTCAGAGTGTCTGCCAAAAATGAGAAAGGACTGAGTGATGCTGTCACCATTGGGCCAGTTACAGTGAAAGAACTTGTCATTACACCTGAGGTCGACCTTTCAGAAATCCCTGGGGGACAAGTCACTGTGAGAATTGGACATAATGTGCATCTTGAATTACCTTATAAAGGAAAGCCTAAACCATCTATCAGTTGGCTGAAAGACGGTTTGCCATTGAAAGAAACCGAACATGTTCGTTTCAGTAAAACTGAAAACAAAATAACTTTGGATATCAAGAATGCCAAGAAGGAGTATGGAGGGAAATATACCATTATTCTTGATAATGCAGTTTGTAGAAACTCATTTCCCATTACAGTCATCACACTCGGCCCACCATCAAAGCCCAAAGGGCCCATTCAATTTGATGAAATCAAGGCTGACAGTGTCATCATGTCCTGGGATGTACCTGATGATGACGGAGGAGGGGAAATTACTTGTTACAGCATTGAGAAGCGGGAAGCTTCACAAACTAATTGGAAGATGGTGTGTTCTAGTGTTGCCAGGACAACTTTCAAAGTTCCTAATCTAGTCAAAGATGCTGAATACCAGTTTAGAGTTAGGGCAGAAAACAGATATGGAGTCAGTGAACCACTTGTCTCAAATACTATTGTAGCAAAACACCAGTTCAGGATTCCTGGCCCCCCAGGAAAGCCCGTTATATATAACGTGACTTCTGATGGCATGTCACTAACTTGGGATGCTCCAGTTTATGATGGTGGTTCAGAAGTTACAGGATTCCATGTTGAAAAGAAAGAGAGAAATAGCATCCTCTGGCAAAGAGTTAATATGTCATCAATATCTGGAAGAGAATACAGAGTTACTGGGCTAATAGAAGGCCTGGATTACCAGTTCCGTGTGTATGCTGAAAATTCTGCTGGCCTAAGCTCACCTAGTGACCCAAGCAAATTTACTTTAGCTGTGTCCCCAGTCGGTAAGTGATTGTTATTCAAATATATTTAATTCAGCAATTGAATGTATTAGTAAAATAGAAACACTGCTTTTCTTCCACATATCTTTTCCCTAGAAAGCTGGCCAAGTAAAGAGGGTGATTTTAAGTCAACTCAAAGTAATTCAAAGTTCTTTTTAAAGATTTAGTGAAACAAAAAGTTGAAATTAATGGCTAAAATGGGTTTAACGTATTTATTCATTTTATTTTTCTGCCACTGATGATAAAGAGTTCATTACAGAAATAATGATGCATTTAACTTCCAAATAATTTTTTTTAGATCCACCTGGTACTCCTGACTACATTGATGTCACCCGGGAAACCATCACACTTAAATGGAACCCACCACTGCGTGATGGAGGCAGTAAGATTGTGGCCTACAGCATTGAGAAACGGCAAGGGAGTGATCACTGGACTAGGTGCAACTTTACTGATGTCAGTGAATGTCAGTACACAGTTACAGGACTTAGTCCTGGGGATCGATATGAGTTCAGAATAATTGCAAGAAATGCTGTTGGGACAATAAGCCCTCCCTCACAGTCTTCTGGCGTTATTATGACAAGAGATGAAAATGGTAAGCATTTGGGAGCTGATTTGCAATGTGACTAAGGACATTTGCATTTTAAAAAAATACTTTTAAAATGGAAATAGGAACATCCATTTCATATAGATTATGCAAGCTTGCTATGTGGGTATGTTAGGTCTTTTCTACCTTTTGGATGAAGAGAGGTGAAACCATAAGTAGCATCAATTATTTTTAGCATGTCTATTATTTCACTCCATTCCAATAGAAATAGCATGCAGGTGGGGACGAGTTTTCAGCTTTGTAATTTCAGACATTTTTAATAACAAAGAAAAAGGCTCTCAAGAATAATAGTCCATATTTACTGAAGTTATTGAAATACAACATACATCCAGCAGCACAATCATCACCTTTCTTGGGTCCAGATGATGGCCTCTTACAGGCCCTTGTTTGAATATGCAGCAGTATTAGGAAGTAGATGATCTGCAAATGTTTCATTTCCCTTGTTATAAATGGCAATACAAGATTAATAACATGACAGATATAACAAAGGGAATAGCCTAAAATCCAAACATTTAGCTCCACAGACTAAATTCTCAATTGTCAGTCCTACTTTTAAAATAGCCTTTGGTAGCACAGTATAAGTCATTACCTTCCAGGATTTATGATAATAACATGGCAGTAATTGAAAGCATGCTTATGTATGTCTTTATTAAGCCAAACTATTACACAGTATTTCCATTTCTTTTATAGTTCCACCAATAGTAGAGTTTGGCCCTGAGTATTTTGATGGTGTCATTATTAAGTCTGGAGAAAGTCTTAGACTTAAAGCTTTGGTACAAGGACGACCAGTACCTCGAATAACTTGGTTCAAAGATGGAGTGGAAATTGAAAAGAAGATGAATATGGAAATAACTGATGTCCTTGGATCCACCAGCCTCTTTGTTAGAGATGCTACTCGGGACCACCGTGGTGTATATACAGTTGAAGCCAAAAATGTATCAGGCACCACAAAAGCAGAAATTACAGTGAAAGTACAAGGTACTTTTAAAATATCTTCTTAACCTTACAGTTTACAGGATAGAGAAATGCCTAGTTTTATTTTAATGGACAATGAAAATGAAACGTACTCCGGGACCTTTTTCTTACAGATACACCGGGAAAAGTAGTTGGACCAATAAGATTCACCAATATTACTGGTGAGAAGATGACTCTGTGGTGGGATGCTCCACTAAATGACGGATGTGCTCCTGTGACTCACTACATTATTGAAAAACGAGAAACCAGCAGACTTGCTTGGGCACTAATTGAGGATAACTGTGAAGCCCACAGTTACAATGCCACTAAACTAATAAATGGCAATGAATACCAATTCCGTGTTTCTGCAGTTAACAAGTTTGGTGTTGGCAGGCCACTTGATTCTGACCCAGTAGTTGCTCAGATACAATACAGTAAGTTTCCCTTTTTACTAAAGTGGTACCATGTCATAAGATTAACTTTCCAAGCACAAGTGTTCAATTGATTTTTTTTTTTCATCTTACAGCTGTTCCTGATGCGCCTGGAACTCCAGAACCTAGCAATGTAACAGGCAATAGCATTACCCTCACATGGGCAAGGCCAGAATCAGATGGCGGCAATGAAATTCAACATTATATCCTTGAAAGGAGAGAAAAGAAAAGTACACGTTGGGTAAAAGTGATCAGCAAAAGACCAATCTCTGAGATGAGATATAAAGTCACTGGCCTGACAGAAGGCAATGAATATGAATTCCATGTCATGGCTGAAAATGCTGCAGGAGTAGGACCTGCCAGCGGTATCTCTAGACTAATTAAGTGTAGAGAGCCAGTCAACCCACCTAGTGCTCCCACCGTGGTCAAAGTGACAGACACATCAAAGACAACAGTGAGCTTAGAGTGGTCCAAGCCAGTGTTTGATGGTGGCATGGAAATAATTGGGTATATTATTGAAATGTGCAAAGCTGACTTAGGAGACTGGCACAAGGTTAATGCAGAAGCATGCGTGAAAACAAGATATACCGTTACTGATTTACAAGCAGGTGAAGAATACAAATTCCGGGTCAGTGCTATCAATGGTGCTGGAAAAGGTGACAGCTGTGAAGTCACTGGCACAATTAAAGCAGTTGACCGATTAACAGCTCCTGAGTTAGATATTGATGCAAACTTCAAGCAGACTCACATTGTCAGAGCTGGGGCCAGTATTCGCCTCTTCATTGCCTACCTGGGTAGACCTGCACCTACAGCTGTGTGGAGCAAACCGGACTCTAACCTCAGCATTCGCGCTGACATCCATACAACTGATTCCTTCAGCACCCTCACAGTGGAAAACTGCAACAGAAGTGATGCAGGGAAATATACCCTTACTGTGGAAAACAACAGTGGTAGTAAATCAATCACATTCACCGTAAAAGTGCTAGACACTCCAGGCCCACCTGGTCCCATTACCTTCAAGGATGTGACCCGAGGATCTATTACATTGATGTGGGACGTCCCTCTCCTTGACGGTGGTGCCCGAATCCATCACTATGTGGTAGAGAAACGAGACGCAAGCCGACGTAGCTGGCAGGTTGTCAGTGAAAAATGCACTCGTCAGATCCTCAAGGTTGGAGACCTGACAGAAGGCGTTCCATATTATTTCCGTGTTTCTGCAGTAAATGAGTATGGTGTTGGTGAACCCTATGAGATGCCAGAACCAATTGTAGCCACAGAACAGCCTGCTCCACCTAGGAGACTTGATATTGTTGACACAAGCAAATCATCTGTTGTCTTAGCTTGGCTTAAACCTGACCACGATGGAGGCAGTAGGATCACGGACTACCTGCTCGAAATGAGGCAAAAGGGGTCTGACTTCTGGGTTGAAGCTGGTCACACCAAACAGCTGACTTTCACAGTGGAGCGCCTTGTTGAGAACACTGAATATGAATTCCGTGTGAAGGCCAAGAATGATGCTGGCTACAGCGAGCCCAGGGAAGCCTTCTCTTCTGTCATCATCAAGGAGCCTCAAATAGAGCCCACTGCTGATCTCACTGGAATTACCAACCAGCTCATAACTTGCAAAGCAGGAAGCACTTTTACCATTGACGTGCCAATCAGTGGGCGCCCTGCTCCCAGAGTAACATGGAAATTGGAAGAAATGAGGCTCAAGGAGACTGACCGAGTGAGTATCACAACAACGAAAGACAGAACCACCCTGTCTATAAAGGACAGCATGAGAGGCGACTCTGGCAGATATTTCTTAACCCTTGAAAATACAGCTGGCGTCAAAACATTCACCATCACAGTTGTGGTCATCGGAAGGCCAGGTCCTGTAACTGGCCCCATTGAGATCTCATCTGTCTCAGCCGAATCATGTGTCCTGTCATGGGCTGAGCCTGAAGATGATGGAGGCACCGAAATTACTAATTACATAGTTGAAAAGCGTGAGTCGGGCAAAACAGCTTGGCAGCTTGTCAATTCTAGTGTCAAGCGCACCCAGATTAAAGTCACTCATCTCACAAAATACATGGAATATTCTTTCCGTGTCAGTTCAGAGAACAGATTTGGTGTCAGCAAGCCTCTAGAATCAGCACCAATAGTTGCCGAGCATTCCTTTGGTAAGAGAAATAAAAATCATACTGGAATTCTCTGTTATTAAACACTTCCCCTGAATTACACAAAATTGTATTCATATTTTATGTCTTTGTTTATATTTAGTCCCCCCAAGCGCTCCTACCAGACCTGAAGTCTACTACGTGTCGGCCAGTGCCATGTCTATTCGTTGGGAAGAACCCTACCATGATGGCGGCAGTAAAATCATTGGCTACTGGGTTGAGAAGAAAGAACGAAACACCATTCTTTGGGTGAAAGAAAACAAAGTGCCATGTTTGGAGTGCAACTACAAAGTGACTGGTTTGGTAGAAGGCCTGGAATACCAGTTCAGAACTTATGCACTCAATGCCGCAGGTGTTAGCAAAGCCAGTGAAGCTTCAAGACCTATAATGGCTCAAAACCCAGTTGGTAAGTATCAGAACTTAAGGGGTATGTTTGTTTGCTATTGTTATTTTTGGGTTCTAGAATTATTCAGAGTTCTATTTCTTAAACCTGATATTTGCATCCCTTCCAGATGCACCAGGACGACCAGAGGTGACAGATGTCACAAGATCAACAGTGTCACTGATTTGGTCTGCCCCAGTGTACGATGGAGGCAGCAAGGTGGTGGGCTACATCATAGAACGTAAGCCAGTCAGTGAAGTAGGAGATGGTCGCTGGCTGAAGTGCAACTACACCATTGTGTCTGACAATTTCTTCACTGTGACTGCTCTCAGTGAAGGAGACACTTATGAATTCCGTGTGCTGGCCAAGAATGCGGCAGGCGTAATTAGCAAAGGGTCAGAATCCACAGGCCCTGTCACTTGCCGAGATGAATACGGTAAGAATAGTCAATGTTCTCCTTTTAAATGATCACAATTTATGTGAAAATAAACTGTCAGATAACCATTCACTCCTCTTTTGCCTACTTACAGCTCCACCCAAAGCCGAACTGGATGCCAGATTACAGGGCGATCTGGTTACCATCAGAGCAGGCTCTGACCTTGTTCTTGATGCAGCAGTTGGTGGCAAACCTGAACCCAAAATTATCTGGACCAAAGGAGACAAGGAACTAGATCTATGTGAAAAAGTCTCTTTGCAGTATACTGGCAAACGAGCAACTGCTGTGATCAAGTTCTGTGACAGAAGTGATAGTGGAAAATACACTTTAACCGTGAAGAATGCCAGTGGGACCAAGGCCGTGTCTGTCATGGTCAAAGTACTTGGTAAGAGTGTCAAATGTTCTTTCATCTTATAGCACATCTATGTTGTGGGGGAGGGGGGCAGTTTGATCATCATTGCTTGCCATTACACCTTTTTCAGATTCCCCTGGCCCGTGTGGAAAGCTCACTGTCAGCAGAGTAACAGAGGAAAAGTGTACATTAGCCTGGAGTCTTCCTCAGGAAGATGGAGGAGCAGAAATAACCCACTACATCGTGGAAAGACGTGAAACTAGCAGGCTCAACTGGGTGATTGTTGAAGGCGAATGCCCAACCCTGTCTCATGTGGTTACCAGACTCATCAAGAAAAATGAATACATATTCCGAGTAAGGGCAGTAAACAAATATGGCCCAGGTGTGCCTGTTGAATCAGAGCCAATTGTTGCCAGAAATTCATTCAGTGAGTATTAACACTTTTAAATTATTTGGTAGTTGAAATGTGATGAGATCAGGGGGAGGGAGGAGGAGGGGGGTCATGTCAATAGTGATTTTGTGCAACTCTGATCATCCTTATTTTTATAAAAATATAAACAGCAATTCCATCACAACCTGGCATACCCGAAGAAGTAAGTGCTGGCAAAGAGCATATCATCATTCAGTGGACCAAACCTGAATCTGATGGTGGCAATGAGATCAGCAACTACCTAGTAGACAAACGTGAGAAAAAGAGCCTGCGCTGGACCCGTGTCAACAAAGACTATGTGGTGTATGATACCAGGCTGAAGGTGACGAGCCTCATGGAAGGATGTGATTACCAGTTCCGGGTGACTGCAGTGAATGCTGCTGGTAACAGTGAACCCAGCGAAGCTTCCAACTTCATCTCATGCAGAGAACCATCATGTGAGTTCCCAGAATCGTACATAATTGTACATAAATGGAGTGCCCATCAAATCTGTACTACAAATAATTTTCCAACATGCCAAGAACTTGTAGAAGTTATCAGTTATCTAGAAAAGTGTATGCTTATTGCAATGATCTTAAATACAGCCTAATTCTGAGAACATTTCAACTACAACTTCTGTTAATAAGTTAGCAATGAGCACTGCTGAAAATTGTTGCAGTATTTTCTAATCTTTGGAAAAAACTTATTACCTATATGAAGGAGACATATTTTATAACTCTTCCTAAGAATGGAGAAAAATGCATTGTACTAACTACTACTAAAAATTAAAAAGGCAGGAGCATAAAGTTTCTAGTATTTTAATAAATAACTAACAAAAAATAATTATTACAAGAACTTCAAAAATAAGTGACAAATCCTTTGACAGAGTTTGAGCTCAGGAACTAAACGGGAATGAATGATTGGGACTGAAGAGGGGAAGTTGAGAAAACTGGTTTCTGTACTCATTAGAAACACAGAAGTTGTAAATGATGTTGAAAGATGAACAACTAAAGAAAAGTCCCTGAGAATGGGTATTTGTAGCAGTAAGCTTAGCTAGAAGAGGAAGAAATACAGAGGAGCTAGCCAAAAGTGGTGGAAAAGAAACATCTACCTTTCTAAACCAGTTTAATAATAATAATAATAGTGATAAGACAGATACCGTGCTGTTCTTTAATATCAGAAAAGCCCAGTTACAAAGGCTATCTTATCTTAGTAAATGTGGGCAAAAAGCAATAATGTTTTTGTGAGTCCTGAAAACCAGAAATGCAAATCTCAAAGATTCCTCCTTTGTGTAATAATCTGCATCCGCCTTTTAAAATTCCACAGACACCCCTGGACCACCTTCTGCTCCAAGAGTTGTGGATACCACCAAGCGCAGCATTAGTTTGGCATGGACCAAGCCCACATATGATGGTGGTACAGACATCATAGGGTATGTCCTTGAAATGCAAGAAAAGGACACTGATCAGTGGTACAGAGTGCATACCAATGCCACGATAAGAAATACTGAATTCACTGTGCCAGACCTCAAAATGGGCCAGAAATACTCCTTCAGAGTTGCTGCTGTGAATGTGAAGGGCATGAGTGAGTACAGCGAATCAACTGCTGAAATTGAGCCCGTGGAAAGACTAGGTATTTATAACATAACTTTTAGGAGTATTATTTTCTCATCGCACCTGTTCATGAATTGATCAAGTTTTGACATTTACTTTCCAGAAATACCAGACCTTGACCTTGCAGATGATCTAAAGAAGACTGTGACCATCAGGGCTGGGGCCTCGTTGCGCCTGATGGTGTCTGTATCTGGGAGACCACCTCCTGTCATCACATGGAGCAAGAAGGGTATTGACCTTGCAAACCGGGCAATTATTGACACCACAGAGAGCTACACTTTACTTATTGTGGACAAAGTTAATCGATATGATGCTGGAAAATACACAATTGAAGCCGAAAATCAATCTGGCAAGAAATCAGCAACAGTCCTTGTTAAAGTATATGGTAAGTATTTTTCTTAAAATTGACTATACCTTGAGTAGATTCTCTAAAAATATACCCTTTGACCTAGGACTGATCACCTCCCTGGAGGTAAAGCTCTAGAGAAGAACTATGTTTGATAATTTTTGTGCAGGAAAGTATAACCGTCAGGCAAATAGAAAATATGGGATTTCTAAAATTGTGGTTTTTTTTTTTAGATACTCCTGGTCCCTGTCCTTCAGTGAAAGTCAAGGAGGTATCAAGAGATTCTGTGACCATTACTTGGGAAATCCCCACAATTGATGGTGGGGCTCCAGTCAGCAATTACATTATTGAGAAACGTGAAGCTGCCATGAGAGCATTCAAAACAGTAACGACCAAATGTAGCAAGACACTCTACCGAATTTCTGGACTTGTAGAAGGAACCATGTACTATTTCAGGGTATTACCAGAAAATATTTATGGCATTGGAGAACCCTGTGAAACTTCTGATGCAGTTTTGGTCTCAGAAGTGCCTTTGGTGCCTACAAAGCTGGAAGTGGTCGATGTTACCAAATCAACTGTTACCCTTGCCTGGGAAAAACCACTCTACGATGGTGGAAGCCGACTCACTGGGTATGTTCTCGAGGCCTGCAGAGCTGGCACAGAGAGATGGATGAAGGTTGTCACCTTAAAACCCACAGTCCTGGAACACACTGTTATTTCATTAAATGAAGGTGAACAGTACTCTTTTAGAGTAAGGGCACAAAATGAAAAAGGTGTGTCAGAACCAAGAGAGATCGTCACAGCTGTGACTGTACAAGACTTAAGAGGTATGTACCAAGAGCCAAAAAATAATAAAAGTAAATTCAAATAAAGAGAACATTCAGCATTCACAACATTTTATCGTTATAAATAATGCTCAAGAATAAATGCCTAATTTTTTTTCTTTTTTATAGTGTTGCCAACAATTGATCTTTCCACAATGCCTCAAAAGACCATCCATGTCCCAGCTGGCAGACCAGTAGAGCTGGTGATACCAATCGCTGGCCGTCCACCACCTGCTGCTTCCTGGTTCTTTGCTGGTTCCAAACTGAGAGAATCAGAGCGTGTCACAGTTGAAACTCATACTAAAGTAGCTAAATTAACCATCCGTGAAACCACTATAAGAGATACTGGAGAATATACACTTGAATTGAAGAATGTAACTGGAACTACTTCAGAGACCATTAAAGTTATCATTCTAGGTAAGGATGTATGACAAAGGTGCAACCAATTTGTTGTTGATGTTCAGCCACCCAATTTTGATTTGAAGTGAAAATTCATTTCCTGGATTTTTTTTTTTTCGTAGACAAGCCTGGTCCCCCAACTGGGCCTATCAAGATTGATGAAATTGATGCTACTTCAGTTACCATTTCCTGGGAACCACCTGAGCTGGATGGTGGTGCTCCACTGAGTGGTTATGTGGTAGAACAACGTGATGCTCACCGTCCAGGATGGCTGCCAGTTTCTGAATCAGTGACTAGACCAACATTTAAGTTTACCAGACTCACTGAAGGAAATGAGTATGTGTTCCGTGTGGCTGCAACAAACCGCTTTGGGATTGGCTCTTACTTGCAGTCTGAGGTCATAGAATGTCGCAGCAGCATCAGTAAGTCCTTGGATCCTTCCACTACCCTCCCAACCCCTGATTCTATGTGAAAAAAATAGGCATTTGCATGAGAACCCCCCATGTGGAATTAGATCTCATTCAGGGTCAAGCGAAAGCCCCGGATACCCTCAAGGGGCCTTACCATTGGGCCCCCTGGAGAACTGACAGGTGGGGTAATCAATCAGAAGAGCAAACAGCTGGGGCTCCTCCCTGAAACATTAGCAAGGGGAGGAATAATTAATAGCTTATAAAAGTAACCACACAAGCCAAATCTCTCTCTCTGCCTGGAGCAGCCCACACCTATACCTGGGGATGCATAATCTGTTGTTTTCTCCCATTCTGTTCTCCCATTTTTTCAATAAACTACTGGCCTAACTAAAAAAAAAAAAAAGCATTTGTTTGTAATATGCCTAACATAAATACAAAAACAGGTCACAAATTAACCCCAGGGTCCTTCTAAAGCTTCTAAAAAATATATATATATGTGTGTGTTTATGTATGTATATATATATATGTATACACACACACACATATATATATTTAATGCTATCGCTTACCACTTTTATGAAAGAGCGAAGGAGGAGGGAGAGGAGGGAGAAGGGAGGAAGAAAGGGGGGAAAAGGGTGTATGCTTAAAAGATGTTATAGAATTGGAAGAAAATGAGAAATGGCAAGAGAAGTACAAAAGTGAAAACACTAGAAATACAAGTCACAAGAGTCTTATATACCATCTGAAATACTAACTCAAAAGCTAAGACACACTTATACACAAATGCAGGAGTCTCTATTTTAATTTATTCATATTGCTATATTGTGTTTACCTTTGTCTTGCCACAGGTATTCCTGGACCCCCAGAAACATTGCAGATATTTGATGTCTCCCGTGATGGCATGACACTTACTTGGTATCCACCAGAAGATGATGGTGGCTCCCAAGTGACTGGATACATTGTGGAGCGCAAGGAAGTGAGAGCAGATCGATGGGTCCGTGTAAATAAAGTACCAGTGACAATGACACGGTACCGCTCCACTGGCCTTATTGAAGGCTTAGAATACGAACACCGCATAACAGCCATTAATGCAAGAGGGACTGGTAAACCAAGTCGTCCTTCCAAACCCACTGTGGCCATGGATCCAATTGGTAAATAAGTTTTGCTTAAGTCAGGTTCAAGTATAATTTACATATAATTTTGAAAAATATTAACTGTTGTGTAACCACCTCCACATTCAAGATGTAGAATATTTCCATGACCACAAAAAGTTCCTTTGCATTCCTTTGTAGTCATTACCTTTCCTCCACCCCAGCTCCTAACAACCACTGGTAAATAAGGGTGGGTATTTTTTTTGTTTGTTTTGTTTTGTTTTGTTTTGTTTTGCTTTGTTTTGTTTTTAGGAGGTATCGGGGATTGAACCCAGGACCTCATATATGGGAAGCATGTGCTCAATCACTGAGCAACATTCATTCCCCAATGAGAGTTGGGTTTTTTGTTTGTGTGTTTTTAGGAGGTACCAGGGATCAAACCCGGGACCTTGTACATACGAAGCAGGCACTCAACCACTTGAGCTACATCTGCTCCCCAATAAGTTTTTATATTCTCTTGAGTCAATTTCCTATTCTTTAAAATGGGAATAATGAGATATGCCCCATATCATAGGTAAATTTTTAAAAGATGTTAATATTTCAGAAAGCATTTTTTAAATTGCTGATAAATATAAGTAGTAGTGATCACAAATAAAGCAATTTAAGGCAAAGAAAAAAGCAAGCACTTTCAATATTTTTAACTGATAACATAAATGAAATTTTCACAAAATAAAAAATATTTTCATGCTAACATTCCACATTTCAACAATTCACTGAATTTGTTAGGTGACACAGTTGATTATCAACTTTGCAGCAATTTCAACAAGTATATTGTCTTATTTTTATTCCCAGCTCCTCCAGGAAAACCACAAAACCCAAGAGTCACTGATACAACAAGAACATCAGTCTCCCTGGCTTGGAGTGTCCCAGAAGATGAAGGAGGATCTAAAGTCACAGGCTACTTGATTGAAATGCAAAAAGTAGATCAACATGAATGGACCAAATGTAACACCACCCCTACCAAGATTCGGGAATATACTCTAACACACCTACCTCAGGGCGCTGAATATAGATTCCGTGTGCTAGCTTGTAATGCTGGTGGACCTGGGGAGCCCGCTGAAGTACCAGGAACAGTCAAAGTCACCGAAATGCTTGGTAAGACGTATAATCATCTGCTTTCTTCCATAATTGCCTTAAGATTTATTTCCTACCCCTACTACCCCACCAAAAAGAAAAAAAAAAACAATTCTAAATGTACCCCTACATTTTCCCCTAGAATATCCTGATTATGAACTTGATGAGAGATACCAGGAAGGTATCTTTGTAAGACAAGGTGGAGTCATCAGGCTTACCATCCCAATCAAAGGAAAACCATTCCCAGTATGCAAATGGACCAAGGAAGGCCAAGACATTAGTAAGCGTGCCATGATTGCAACTTCTGAAACACATACTGAGCTTGTGATCAAAGAAGCAGACAGGGATGATTCTGGCACTTATGACCTAGTTCTGGAAAACAAATGTGGCAAGAAGACTGTTTACATCAAAGTAAAAGTGATTGGAAGTCCCAACACTCCAGAAGGGCCACTTGAATATGACGACATACAGGCTCGCTCTGTAAGGGTCAGTTGGAGACCACCTTCCGATGATGGTGGTGCCGACATCATAGGCTACATCCTTGAGAGACGAGAAGTGCCTAAAGCCGCCTGGTATACCATTGACTCCAGAGTCCGAGGTACATCTCTGGTGGTAAAAGGCCTCAAAGAAAATGTGGAATATCATTTCCGTGTTTCAGCCGAAAACCAGTTTGGCATAAGCAAACCCTTGAAATCTGAGGAACCAGTCATTCCAAAAACACCACTGAGTAAGTGCTCTTTCAACCAAAACAACTGTCACATTCTTTCAGTTATCCTTTTATTTTTAAATGAAAGGCAACAATTTATAAGATTTGGAACTGTCCTCCAAAACTTATGTTTTTCCATTTGATATTCACAGATCCTCCAGAGCCTCCAAGCAACCCTCCGGAAGTGCTTGATGTGACCAAGAGTTCTGTTAGCCTGTCTTGGTCCCGGCCCAAAGATGACGGTGGTTCTCGTGTCACGGGCTACTACATTGAACGCAAGGAGACATCAACTGACAAGTGGGTGAGACACAACAAGACTCAGATTACCACCACAATGTACACTGTCACCGGGCTCGTTCCTGACGCTGAGTATCAGTTCCGAATAGTCGCACAGAATGATGTGGGCCTAAGTGAGACCAGCCCTGCTTCAGAACCAGTTGTTTGCAAAGATCCATTTGGTAAGAAAAGAGTTTCTGAAGGGGTTAAAATAAAAAAGGGAAGCTATCTTTGGTCTTTTTATTTCAGCAGTAAAGTTGATTCCCTTTTCAAATGTTTTAAAATATTTCAGATAAACCAAGCCAACCTGGAGAACTTGAGATTCTTTCAATATCCAAAGACAGTGTCACTCTACAGTGGGAGAAACCTGAATGTGATGGTGGCAAAGAAATCCTTGGATACTGGGTTGAATACAGACAGTCTGGAGACAGTACCTGGAAGAAGAGCAATAAGGACCGTATTAAGGACAAGCAGTTCACAATAGGGGGGTTGCTGGAAGCTACTGAATATGAATTCAGGGTTTTTGCTGAGAATGAAACTGGGCTTAGTAGACCTCGAAGAACTGCCATGTCTATAAAGACAAAGCTAACAAGTAAGTCACCGTTAGTCCTCTGCCGATGATTTATAACATATTGATGTTAATTATTCCTCTACACTAAGACCACTTCCAGAAACTGTGCCAGAGAGCAAGTGTTTGGAAAGAAAAGAAATCACTTCCTTTGGCAAATGCACACACAAGGAATAACTGATAAGATCTATGGGAGCCCATTCCAAGCACATAACCTCAGCAGGAGAGGTTAGGTGCAATGAATGGAGAACATACTTGGAGCAATTTCTCCCTCTAATGCAATGGCTTTTGTTTACCTCCTAACAAGAGCTGATGACTGAACAAATGAACCCCGTTTCACTGAGCCTAAGAAAGAGCAATCAGTATACTACAGGTTTACAGTGAGAACTCACAATTTCCCCAAACCCTATACATTGTTAATGCCCTACCAATCATAAAGAGAAAAATCACTCTACATAAGGGTGTGATGATGTGCTCCATGAATCCCCATTTTCCATGAGACCCTGGGAAAATCACAGTGAAGGGTTTTTAAGAATTAGCTTCACATGTCAATCCTATATCTTAAAAAGTGTTAATCAATAGGATAAATTTATTCCTGATATGTAAGGAAAGAGGATTATATATTCAGTAGTAACAAATATGCATTTAGTATTATCCATTATATCTTTCAGCTGGAGAGGCACCAGAAGTGCGCAAAGAAATGAAGGACGTTACCACCAAATTGGGTGAAGCTGCTCAACTCTCATGCCAGATTGTTGGAAGGCCTCTTCCTGACATTAAATGGTACCGATTTGGTAAGGAACTCGTACAAAGCCGGAAATACAAAATGTCATCAGATGGACGCACACATACTCTGACAGTAATGACAGAGGAACAAGAAGATGAAGGTGTCTATACCTGCATAGCTACCAATGAGGTTGGAGAAGTAGAAACCAGCAGTAAGCTTCTCCTGCAAGCAACACCACAGTTCCACCCTGGTTACCCACTGAAAGAGAAATATTATGGTGCTGTAGGTTCAACACTTCGACTTCATGTTATGTATATCGGTCGTCCTGTACCTGCCATCACTTGGTTCCACGGCCAGAAACTTTTGCAAAATTCAGAAAACATTACCATTGAAAACACTGAGCACTATACACATCTTGTCATGAAGAATGTCCAACGTAAGACCCATGCTGGGAAATACAAAGTTCAGCTCAGCAATGCTTTTGGAACAGTTGACACCATCCTTAATGTGGAAATACAAGGTAAGTGCTTTTTCATTTTTAGTACTTTATATTTTTTTAAAGAGAAAAAAAAAAAACCCAGGCAGCACACTATGGAAATCATTACAATTTTATTCCCACCCCACCCCGCATAACAGATAAACCAGACAAACCTTCAGGACCAATTGTGATTGAAGCTCTATTGAAGAACTCCGTGGTGATCAGCTGGAAACCACCTGAAGATGATGGCGGCTCCTGGATCACCAATTATGTGGTAGAGAAATGTGAGGCCAAGGAAGGGGCTGAATGGCAGCTGGTCTCTTCAGCCATTTCAGTGACAACCTGTAGAATTGTGAACCTCATAGAAAATGCTGGGTATTATTTCCGGGTTTCGGCTCAGAACACCTTCGGCATCAGTGACCCTCTAGAAATCCCATCAGTTGTGATCATTAAGAGTCCATTTGGTGAGTGCAACCCAATTTCTATATACTTAACTGGCAAAATCCTGTCTTTACATGAAACTCTTTAACAGGAATAAATTTTGGAAGGAAATAGCAAAGATTAAGATATAGTTCAAGTACTTTTTCCTCTCACTTTAATTGAATTTTTGCATATTGAAGAGGTATAAAATATATTCCCTATCCCCATAAAAAGAAAGAATTTTGGGGTTTTTTGCTATGTTTGTTAGCATAAAATAACCAATTTTAATTTTCTGGAATAGCCATTTTTAATATAACTTTGGGGTCATCATATTCTTTTTTTAAAAAAAATAAGATTTTATATGAAGCTGCCTGTTTCACCTCATGACTCAAATCTTTTTTTTTTTTTTAATAGAAAAGCCAAGTGCTCCTGGCAAACCAACTATTACTGCTCTTACAAAGGATTCTTGTGTTGTGGCTTGGAAGCCACCTCCCAGTGATGGAGGTGCAAAGATTAGAAATTACTATCTTGAGAAGCGTGAGAAGAAGCAGAATAAATGGATTGCTGTGACAACAGAAGAAATTCGAGAAACAGTCTTTTCAGTGCAAAACCTTATTGAAGGTCTTGAATATGAGTTCCGTGTGAAATGCGAAAACCTAGGTGGGGAAAGTGAATGGAGTGAAATATCAGAACCTGTCACTCCTAAATCTGATGTTCCGATTCAGGCACCACACTTTAAAGAGGAACTGAGAAATCTAAATGTCAGGTATCAGAGCAATGCGACTTTGGTCTGCAAAGTGACTGGTCATCCGAAACCTGTTGTGAAATGGTTCAGACAAGGCAAAGAAATCATTGCAGATGGATTAAAGTACAGGATTCAAGAATTTAAGGGCGGCTACCACCAGCTCATCATTGCAAGTGTCACAGATGATGATGCCACAGTTTACCAAGTCAGAGCTACCAACCAAGGGGGATCTGTGTCTGGCACTGCATCCTTAGAAGTGGAAGGTAAAAATGGATCAGTAAACATAAGTTTGGTACTGAAATACATATTACTAATATGGGGGTGGGGGAAGGGGATGCATTTAAATAGATGATTTTTGTGTTGCTAAACTGAATTTTTTCTTCTTTTATTCCAATACAGTTCCAGCTAAGATACATTTGCCTAAAACTCTGGAAGGCATGGGAGCAGTTCATGCTCTCCGAGGTGAGGTGATCAGCATCAAGATCCCTTTCAGTGGCAAACCAGATCCGGTGATCACCTGGCAGAAAGGACAAGATCTCATTGACAATAATGGCCATTACCAGGTTATCGTCACAAGATCCTTCACATCGCTTGTTTTCCCCAATGGAGTGGAGAGAAAAGATGCTGGTTTCTATGTGGTCTGTGCTAAAAACAGATTTGGAATTGATCAGAAGACAGTAGAACTAGATGTGGCTGATGTTCCTGACCCACCCAGAGGAGTCAAAGTGAGTGATGTCTCAAGAGATTCTGTCAACTTAACATGGACTGAGCCAGCATCTGACGGTGGCAGCAAAATCACCAACTACATTGTTGAAAAATGTGCGACTACTGCAGAGAGATGGCTCCGTGTAGGACAGGCCCGAGAAACACGTTATACCGTGATCAATTTATTTGGAAAAACAAGTTACCAGTTCCGTGTGATAGCTGAAAATAAATTTGGCCTGAGCAAGCCTTCCGAGCCTTCAGAACCTACCATAACCAAAGAAGATAAGGCCAGGGCCATGAACTATGATGAAGAGGTAGATGAAACCAGGGAAGTGACCATGACTAAGGCATCTCACTCTTCAACCAAGGAACTCTATGAGAAATATATGATTGCAGAGGATCTCGGGCGTGGACAGTTTGGAATTGTCCACCGTTGTGTTGAAACATCCTCAAAGAAGACATACATGGCAAAATTTGTTAAAGTCAAAGGGACTGATCAGGTATTGGTAAAGAAGGAAATTGCCATTCTAAACATTGCTAGACACAGAAACATCTTATATCTCCATGAGTCATTTGAAAGCATGGAAGAATTAGTTATGATCTTTGAGTTCGTATCAGGACTTGACATATTTGAACGCATTAACACAAGTGCTTTTGAACTTAATGAAAGAGAAATTGTAAGTTATGTTCGCCAGGTCTGCGAAGCACTTGAGTTCTTACACAATCATAATATTGGACACTTTGACATTAGACCAGATAATATCATTTACCAAACAAGAAGAAGCTCCACCATTAAAATCATAGAATTTGGTCAAGCCCGTCAGCTGAAGCCAGGGGACAATTTTAGGCTTCTGTTCACTGCCCCTGAATACTGTGCACCTGAAGTCCACCACCATGATGTTGTTAGCACAGCCACAGACATGTGGTCACTTGGAACACTGGTATATGTGCTGTTGAGTGGTATCAACCCATTCCTGGCTGAAACTAACCAACAGATAATTGAGAATATCATGAATGCTGAATATGTTTTTGATGAAGAAGCATTCAAAGAGATTAGCCTTGAAGCCATGGATTTTGTGGACCGGCTGTTAGTGAAAGAGAGAAAATCACGCATGACAGCATCTCAAGCACTCCACCATCCATGGCTGAGGCAGAAGACAGAAAGAGTCAGTACAAAAGTTATCAGAACATTAAAGCACCGACGTTACTATCACACCCTGATCAAGAAAGATCTGAACATGGTTGTGTCAGCAGCCCGGATCTCCTGCGGTGGAGCAATTCGATCTCAGAGGGGAGTGAGTGTTGCTAAAGTTAAAGTTGCATCCATTGAAATTGGCCCAATTTCTGGGCAGATAATGCATGCAATTGGAGAAGAAGGGGGATATGTCAAATATGTATGCAAAATTGAAAATTATGATCAGTCTACCCAAGTGACCTGGTACTTTGGTGTCAGACAGCTGGAGAACAGTGAGAAATATGAAATCACCTATGAAGATGGACTGGCCACCATGTATGTCAAAGACATTACCAAATTTGATGACGGTACCTACAGATGCAAGGTAGTCAATGACTATGGTGAAGCCAGTTCTTATGCAGAGCTCTTTGTTAAAGGTGTGAGAGAAGTTTATGACTATTACTGCCGTAGAACCATGAAGAAAATTAAGCGCAGAACAGATACAATGAGACTCCTAGAAAGGCCACCAGAATTTACCTTGCCTCTCTATAACAAGACAGCTTATGTAGGTGAAAATGTCCGGTTTGGAGTAACCATAACTGTCCATCCAGAGCCTCGCATAACATGGTATAAATCAGGTCAGAAAATCAAACCAGGTGATGATGACAGAAAGTACACATTTGAGTCTGACAAGGGTCTTTATCAATTAACAATCAACAGTGTAACTACAGAAGATGCTGCTGAATATAGTGTTGTGGCAAGGAACAAATATGGTGAAGACAGCTGTAAAGCAAAGCTGACTGTAACCCCACATCCACCCCCGACAGATACAACCTTAAGGCCCATGTTCAAACGGCTACTGGCAAATGCAGAATGCCAAGAAGGCCAAAGTGTCTGTTTTGAGATTAGAGTGTCTGGCATACCCCCACCAAAATTAAAATGGGAGAAAGATGGTCAGCCACTGTCTCTGGGGCCAAATGTTGAAATTATCCATGAAGGCTTGGATTATTATGCTTTGCACATCAGGGATACTCTGCCTGAAGACACAGGTTATTATAGAGTCACAGCCACAAACACAGCTGGATCCACCAGCTGCCAGGCTTACCTACAAGTGGAACGCTTGAGGTACGTCAAGCAAGAATTCAAGAGTAAAGAGGAGCGTGAACGACATGTACAGAAACAAATTGACAAGACACTAAGAATGGCTGAAATTCTTTCTGGAACTGAAACTGTGTCACTGACACAGGTAGCCCAAGAAGCTCTAAGGGAAGCTGCCATCCTGTACAAACCAGCTGTTAGCACCAAGACTGTGAAAGGGGAATTCCGACTTCAGACAGAAGAAAAGAAGGAGGAGAGAAAACTCCGTATGCCTTATGAAGTACCAGAGCCACGCAAGTACAAACAGACTACCATAGAAGAAGATCAACGCATTAAGCAGTTCGTGCCTATGTCTGACATGAAATGGTATAAAAAGATACGTGATCAATTTGAAATGCCTGGGAAAATTGACAGAGTTGTTCAGAAGAGACCCAAACGCATCCGCCTTTCAAGATGGGAACAGTTCTACGTGATGCCTCTTCCACGCATTACAGATCAATATAGACCTAGATGGCGTATTCCCAAACTGTCCCAAGATGATCTTGAAATAGTGAGACCAGCCCGCCGGCGCACACCATCTCCTGATTATGACTTTTATTACAGACCTAGAAGACGTTCTCTTGGTGACATCTCAGATGAAGAATTACTCCTTCCCATTGATGACTACTTAGCAATGAAAAGAACAGAGGAAGAGAGGCTGCGACTTGAAGAAGAGCTTGAATTAGGTTTTTCGGCTTCACCCCCAAGCCGAAGCCCTCCACGTTTTGAGCTTTCTAGTCTACGTTACCCTTCATCACAAGCTCATGTCAAAGCGGAGGAAACAAGAAAAGATTTCAGATATTCGACCTATCACATCCCAAGTAAGGTTGAAATGAGTACAAGTTATGCAGAACTGCGAGAACGGCATGCCCGGGCCTCATACAGACAGCCAAAACAACGGGAGAGAATCATGGCCGAAAGAGAGGATGAAGAATTGCTGCGTCCGGTTACCACCACCCAGCGTCTCTCAGAATACAAAAGTGAGCTTGACCACATGTCAAAAGAAGAAAAGTCTAGAAAGAAATCAAGTCGACAGAGAAAAGTAACAGAAATAACAGAAATTGAGGAAGAATATGAAATCTCAAAACGTGCTCAAAGAGAATCATCTTCATCTGTGTCTCGACTACTGAGACGAAGGCGGTCTCTGTCTCCAACTTACATTGAGTTAATGAGGCCAGTGTCTGAATTGATCCGGACACATCCACAACCTGCTGAGGAATATGAAGATGATACAGAAAGAAGGTCCCCTACTCCAGAGAGGACTCGCCCACGTTCCCCTAGCCCCGTATCTAGTGAGAGATCGCTCTCAAGATTTGAGAGATCTGCGAGATTTGATATCTTTTCCAGATATGAGTCCATGAAAGCTGCTTTAAAGACTCAGAAGACATCAGAGAGGAAGTATGAAGTTTTGAGTCAGCAGCCCTTTACACTGGACCATGCCCCTCGAATCACATTGAGAATGCGCTCTCACAGAGTACCATGTGGCCAAAACACATGTTTTATCTTAAACGTTCAGTCTAAGCCAACTGCCGAGGTAAAATGGTACCATAATGGTGTAGAACTCCAAGAGAGTGGTAAGATTCATTACACCAACACAAGTGGGGTCCTGACCCTGGAAATTCTGGACTGTCATATTGATGACAGCGGAACATACCGTGCTGTATGCACCAACTACAAAGGAGAAGCTTCTGACTATGCAACCTTGGATGTAACAGGAGGAGATTATACCACCTATGCTTCCCAACGCAGAGATGAAGACGTCCCCAGGTCTGTTTTCCCTGAGCTGACAAGAACAGAGGCATATGCAGTTTCATCGTTTAAGAAAACATCTGAGATGGAAGCTTCTTCTTCAGTCAGAGAAATGAAATCGCAGATGACAGAGACAAGGGAAAGTCTCTCATCATATGAACACTATGCATCTACAGAAATGAAAAGTGCTGCTTTGGAAGAAAAGTCGCTGGAAGAAAAATCCACACGCAGAAAGATTAAGACAACTTTGGCAGCAAGAATTCTAACAAAGCCACGGTCCATAACCGTTTATGAAGGCGAGTCTGCAAGATTTTCTTGTGATACAGATGGTGAGCCGGTACCAACCGTTACCTGGCTACGCGGAGGGCAAGTGATAAGTGCTTCTGCCCGCCACCAAGTGACCACCATGAAGTACAAATCAACCTTTGAGATCTCTTCTGTCCATGCTTCTGATGAGGGCAACTACTGTGTGGTGGTGGAAAACAGTGAAGGGAAACAAGAAGCACAGTTCTCTTTGACTATTCAAAAGGCCAGGGTTACTGAAAAGGCTGTTACATCACCACCAAGAGTCAAATCCCCAGAGCCCCGAGTGAAATCCCCAGAAGCACTTAAGTCTCCAAAACGAGTGAAATCCCCAGAACCAGTGACTTCTCACCCAAAAGCTATATCACCCACAGAGACAAAACCCACACCAACAGAGAAAGTTCAGCAGCTACCAGTCTCTGCCCCACCAAAGATAACTCAGTCCCTGACTGCACAAGCTTCTAAAGATATTGCAAAGCTAACCTGTGCAGTTGAAAGTAGTGTATTATGTGCAAAAGAGGTCAGCTGGTATAAAGATGGCAAGAAGCTGAAGGAGAATGGGCATTTCCAGTTTCATTATTCAGCAGATGGTACCTATGAGCTCAAAATCCACAACCTCACTGAATCTGACTGTGGAGAATATGTTTGTGAGATTTCTGGTGAAGGTGGAACTTCTAAAACTAACTTCCAGTTTATAGGCCAGGCCTTTAAGAGTATCCATGATCAGGTGTCAAGCATATCGGAAACCAAGAAATCGGCTCAGAAAACTGCTGAGTCAACAGAAACCAAGAAATCATCTCAGAAAACTGCTGAGGCAACAGAAACCAAGAAATCGGCTCAGAAAACTGAACCCAAAGCTCCTGAACCGATTTCCTCAAAACCAATCATTGTTACAGGTCTGCAGGATACAACTGTTTCTTCAGATAGCATTGCTAAATTTTCAGTTAAAGCTACAGGAGAACCCTGGCCCACTGTCATCTGGACAAAGGATGGAAAGGTAAACAATTCTTAAATGTCCCTTAATTTTATCTTCTAAGAAACATGCCCCTTCCCTCATCCCTGTCTCCCAAAGAAAGAAATGATTTTCAAAAAAATGAAATCACTTCCGTTCTGCAGGCTCTTACACAAGGAGGTAAATACAAACTCTCTGAAGACAAAGGAGGATTCCTCTTAGAAATACATAAGACTGATTCTTCCGACAGCGGGCTTTATACATGTACAGTAACAAATTCAGAAGGATCTGTGTCCTCTAGCTGCAAATTAACAATAAAAGGTAGGTTGGCTTTTGTCCTTACCAACATTTTTCACAAAACCATATTAAGAAAACATTTTTAAACACCTCTCTGCGCATCCCACATACACATATACACCAATATCAAAATAAAACTGTTTTCCTAATTCCAAAATATTATTTGCACACATATGTAGACACACATATTTGAAGCTAGCATCCTTTCTATTAGCCTAAAAAGCACTTATTAAGTGCCTATTGTATGTAGTGTTACGTAAGATTCCATAAAACCAGCCCCTGTTCCTCAAGTCAGGTATATATACAAATTGGTACCACTTCCCTAAACTTTTACTCTTTCTAATTTTCCAAAGCAGTACAAAGTTATTGAAAGAGCTGCATCATTTTCCCAATTAAAACTAGTTTGCTTTCATCTTAATCTTCTAAAACATAATTTAATTTTGTATTAATCAAAATCTAAACCCACACATCTCCTAAATCCTTTGACTATTCTTTTCAAGACTTCTTTTTTTCCTTAAGTCATAAGAATCATCTTCAAACACTGAACCTGGACTTTGTTAAGTTTAAGAATCATTGCAGAGTTGCCTAAAATAGTGCTCAGTACCCAGTAGGTATGCAATAAAAAAAAAAAAAAGAATCATAGCAATGATCTCAAAAGTCATGCATGACAATTTTCCAAGATTGGGACAGAGACAAGAATTAGGGATTACCTACATTACAGCATTTTTTTTTTGTCTATAAATTATTCACATGCAGAATCTACAAAAGAGTAAGGGTGGGGCCTCTTTCTAATTAAGTATACCTGACAGAGGTTTCTTTTCTAGCTGTAAAAGACTCTGAGGCACAGAAAGTATCTACACAAAAGACCTCTGAAATGATATCTCAGAAGAAATCAGTTGTCCAAGAGGAAATGTCCCAAAAAGCCCTTATTTCTGAAGAAAGCAAGATGTCTGAAGTGAAATCTCAAGAAAAGTTAGCCCTCAAGGAGGATGCTTCAAAGGTTCTGATTTCTGAACAAGTCAAGAAATCAGAAGCAATTGCCATGGAAAAATCCGTTGTCCACGAGGAAATCACTAAAACATCACAGGCATCAGAAGAAATCAAAATGCAGGCTGAGATTAAAGCATTTTCTACTCAAATGAGTGTAACTGATGGTCAAAAAGTGACCCTAAAAGCCAACATTGCTGGTGCTACTGATGTGAAATGGATCCTGAATGGCAGAGAGCTTACTAACTCGGAAGAGTACAGGTACGGTATCTCGGGCAGCGATCAGACCCTAACCATCAAGCAAGCGAGTCACAAAGATGAGGGAATCCTGACCTGCATGGGCAAAACCCCTCAAGGCATCGTCAAGTGTCAATTTGATTTGACTCTAAGCACAGAGCTCTCAGATGCTCCAGCCTTTGTCTCGCAGCCTAGATCTCAAAATGTTAACGAAGGACAGAATGTTCTCTTTTCTTGTGAAATTAGTGGCGAGCCAGCCCCTGAAATCGAGTGGTTTAAAAACAACCTGCCAGTAAGTATAATTATGAATATATTATTGAAGAAAATATAAAATCCCAAGTCCTGAAGACCTTAAAGAAACACTTTTTTTCCCCTTCTTTTTAGATTTCTGTTTCTTCAAATATCAGCGTAAGTCGTTCCAGAAAGATATATTCTCTTGAAATCCGAAATGCATCCGTAAGCGACAGTGGAAAGTACACAATTAAGGCCAAAAATTTCCGAGGCCAGTGTTCAGCTACAGCTTCCTTAACTGTGCTTCGTAAGTATATATTTGCCATTTTGCTCAGGCTTTTGTGTGTTTTTTAGCCTTTGTCTTCAGAGCACAGCAAACTCTCAAATTTGTTTATATTAAATGTGCAAGAGGCACAGGCATCCTGTGTGAATTCATCCTTCTGGTCAAAGTTTCTTTACAGCTAAGTAGGGCTTTGGATAAGTTAAATTTCAAAAAATGCTACCAACTGTCCTGTTATATGTATTTTCAGAATGCACGATATATAAACTGTTTTCTATATGATTAACCATTTTTCTCCTGGTGATTCCTAGCACCTGCATGTAATGTAATGAAATGATAGAAATATAAGGATTCATTTCTTGGAGACACTGAGCTAGCTCTTGACAAATGTATGTATATATGTATTTGCTTATGCCTCAACAGCAAATTGTCTGGGTTATGCTTTATGTGTGTGTTTAAGTTTCCATTTCTGAAAGTCAATGTCACCTGTCACCAATTAACCTGATGTCATTGATGTTTACTGTGTATCTGCTATGCTCCACAGCTCTAGTTGAAGAACCTTCCAGAGAGGTAGTATTGAGGACAAGTGGTGACACAAGCTTGCAAGGAAGCTTCTCGTCTCAGTCAGTCCAAATGTCTGCCTCTAAGCAGGAGGCCTCCTTCAGCAGTTTCAGCAGCAGCAGTGCTAGCAGCATGACTGAAATGAAATTTGCAAGCATGTCTGCCCAAAGCATGTCTTCCATGCAAGAGTCCTTTGTAGAAATGAGTTCCAGCAGTTTTATGGGAAAATCCAGTATGACACAATTGGAAAGCTCAACTAGTAAAATGCTTAAAGCGGGCATAAGAGGTGAGCAATAAAATTACTGGTAGAGGTAGACAAGCCTAGTAGCATGGTGTATGCTTTAGTCCATACAGTTGAGTTAAAAGAAAATTATTATTTTTTCAGTGCTCCTAAAACTTTTTGTTGTTGCTCCATAAAGGAATTCCACCTAAAATTGAAGCTCTTCCCTCCGATATCAGCATTGATGAAGGCAAAGTTCTAACAGTAGCATGTGCTTTTACGGGTGAGCCTACCCCTGAAATAACATGGTCCTGTGGTGGAAGAAAAATTCAAAATCAAGAACAAAAAGGAAGATTCCATATTGAAAACACAGATGACCTGACTACTCTGATCATCATGGATGTACAGAAACAAGACGGTGGAGTTTATACCCTAAGCTTAGGGAATGAATTTGGATCTGACTCTGCTACTGTGAATATAAATATTCGATCCATTTAAGAGGGCCTGTGCTCTCCTACTCACACTCATTCTCAACTTTTCACAAACGATTCACATGGACTAATCTTTCTGATCTGTAAATATAAAAAGTAGTTTTGTATCAACCTACAAGAGCCAAAGTTCAAAAACGTGCATTTCAATCTTTTCGTAATTGTTGACCCAAGAATATTATACCTTTTCTAGTGACATGTACATACTGTATATAGCCGGAGTAACGGTTATAAAGTTTTGTGCCATTTTATGACATTTTACACTGTAACTTTTGAAACTAACTGTTGGTAGGAGAAAGTTTCTTATGGAACGAATACCCTGCTCAACACTTACTCAATCTTTGTGCCTCAACATAATGTTGATGTCTAAGTAAGCCTCAGTGGGTCGAGAAATTCCCCATTGAAGATGTCCTGTCCACCTAAAAGATGATGCTGTGCATATCACCTGATATGTACACCAATACCTATTGAATCAGAAATGTAAGGCATTGGTGATGTTTGCATTTACCCTCCTGTAAGCAAAACTTTAATGTCTTACATTGTCTCTGATGATGTCACACTCAAAATAATGACTTAAATATTACCAGAGCAAAGTGCAACGGCCAGCACTTTGTTCGCCCATTTTTACACTGTTTCTGACATTGAGAGTGCCTGGACAGCTTGGAGAAGTAACATCTCCTGGCCATCCCCTAATGTAACCAAGCTGTTCAAGTATTCCTATGCCAGAGCAGTGTCAACTCTTGGAGGTCCTGGGTGCAGCCAATGCCTTCGTGTGGTAGTTCTAAATTTAAATTATACCTGAAAAACCAGGGCAACTAAGCAATGAGCCACAGCAAAAAATAAATAAAAACAACAAATAAAGCTGTCGTTATATTAAAAACAACAACGTATTACTATGTACTGCCCAAAACGTCAATTTGATGTAGTTCTTTTCATGCAGGAATACATTCAATTGTTAGTTGTAATTGTTGGACCTCCTTGAGATAGTAAGAACAAAATAAAGCAAGCTATCTGCACCACAAAATGTGCTTGGTTGTTTTCTGTGAAATCCTGGAGGAGGGTGGTGGCAGGTATGCACTTTCACATATCACAGAAATTATCATAGACAAGATAAAGTAACTCAAGTTCAAGTGTGAAATTCCTTTAGGCAAACATTTAAATTGTGTTCAACTGCATTCAACGATTAATTTTTCTAAAAAGCCTAGCTATAGTTCTCATCGGTTAATTTATCCCCAAAAGTTTTTCTAAAGTTATCAAGAAAAATATTTTGATAGGAGCTGATTCAACTAAATTCATCAAAGATACTGAACATCTACAATCACAGTAATTTATGCTAGAAACCACATGAAACAACACAAAGATGAGTAAGATGATATAGACCCTACACCTCAGGGACTATAGTGAAGATACTATGACAACTTCAGAGAAAATAATCAGTTGTACAACTGAGACCACACTGATTATTGCAGCTCCAGTCTGAGATGCACATAAAGGTGCTCAGAATTAAAGTACTTGTTTTAAGCAGTATAGTTCTAGTGTGCTTTTTAAAATAACTCATTTACACTTGACAAAATATGTAGTATCAGAAATCTCCATCCACTTCAATTAGCTCATTGTAATCGTAAATCTATTGATTATTTGCCTAAATTGACCGCCTAAATGTAAGCACAAGTGGCCAAAGCCGAAGCAAACACATTGCCAATTTTTATTCTCTAGAGAAGTTTTTTTGTTTTTGTTTGTTCAGGAGCTACCAGGGATTGAATCCAGGACCTTGTACATGGAAAGCAGTTGTTCAATCACTGAGTTACATCCACTCCTCCAGAAGAAGATCTTGGTCTTTGTTATTTTTTTTTTTTAATAAGATGGCTGCTGGTCTCTCAGAGAGTTCAGCCTTCCGCTTTCTCCTAAGGCTTCATGGTCCCAGCTTTTTTTTTTTTTTTAATTTATTATACATCCCCCTCTTTTTTTGCTTGTTCTTGCTGTGTTCATTTTTCTCTGTGTCCCTCTGTGTCTGCTTGTCTCCCTCTGCTGGGGCGACCTGCCAAGTCAGCTCACCGGCGCGGTGGCCCGCCTGCTGTGGGGGCTCACCCTTGCTCGTGGGGGCTTGCCTTTTTGCCCGCGTTGGCTTGCCTTCTGAGGCGGTCCACCCATTCGAGGAGGCCCGGGGACCGAACCCGGGGCCTCCCATGTGGTAAACCGGCGCTCTACCAACTGGGCTATACAGCCGGCCCCTTGGTCTTTGTTATTTCATTCAGCAAGTTTTTAAAGACTGAGTACTGTTCTTAAGAGAGAGTGCAAAGACATGGATGACATAATGACCTCACACAGCACACTACATTGTAAAAGATTTACAATTAGTATATTACTTAACTAGTATACTATCAACTTGTATACTGGGAGCAGAAACATGCTAAAATAAAGAAGATGAAAGGAAGGATCCCTTCCAATCAGGATGCTAAAGCCTTACTAGGGCAGAGCAATTTGAAGAGTGTCAAAGGATTACAATTCTGATATCTGGACGTGTTGGGAAGGCATTTCAGAGACATACTGGAAAATATACATTCTGAGATAGACAAGTGAGTCATGCTCAGAGGGTGAACTTTAAGAAGGGGAGTAGCAGGAGATGAAGCTGGAAAGGAAAATCAGGACCAATTCAATGGAGGCAAACCTTAAGCACTCTAAAAAGCAATATGGAATTTTTTCAGCTGGCCTTGGAGAACTATTGAAGGTTTTTTGTTTTGTTTTGCTTTTGGGGTATGTTTTGTTTTGTTTTAGCAAGAAGGTCACAACATCACTGTGAGGCTTTTGGGATTACGAAGCAGTCTGGAGCTAAATTAGAAAATACTGAAATAATGCAGTCGTGAGGTAAAAAGCCTCCGAACTAGAGATATGGAAAGTGGAAATGGAAAAGAGAGGGGTTGGATGTGAGGAGTTAGGTTTGAGGGCAAGCTTTTTTGTTGCAGGACTTCTCAGCGCCTTTGATAAGCTAGTGTGCTCTGTGATTGCCCAAGAGGCATACAGTGTTCCCCAAACTTATTTATGATGGAACATATTTTTCATCTGTGCTGCACATTTGCAGGTTGAGACAAGCTGCATTGGGTGGAAATGCTAAAGATGTGAAGAGGAATTGTTTCTGGTTGAAGGAAGAACTGTTTATCTTCATGATAAAAGAAATCCAGCACGTTTGGGAAGTAAATTGCTGGGGCATCTGATCACCAGTTAGAGAAAGGGGGTTAGAGGAAGGTTAGAGGAAATTACATGTAAAAGCGGAGACCTGAAGTGCCAGATAAGATGAGGTAGTGTATTAGTCAGCCAAAGGGGTGCCTTCACAATATACCAATAATTGGTTGGTTTTTGCAAAGGGTATTTATTTGGGGTAGACGCTTACAGTTACCATGCCACAAAGCATAAGTTCTTCCCTCACCAAAGTCCATTGGCACGTGTTGGAGCAAGACAGCTGCCGACGTTTGCCAGGGTTCAGGCTTCTTAGTTTCCCGGGGCTGCATTTCTCTGGGCTTAGTTCCTCTGTTTCCTCCACAAGGTTAGCTGTAGACTATCAGGCGAATGGCTCACTTTTCTACTCCTGGGGCATTCTCTCCAACATCAGAACTGCTTCTCAAAAACTGCTTCTCAAATCTACTCCCTCTGTCTTTGGCCTTGCCTTTTATACTTGAGACCACAACCACCGAGGAACAGGGCTCAACGCCCTACTGACATGGCCCTGTTAACGCCCTAATCATAACCCAATCATGCCCAGATCAGTTTACAAGCATGATTCAATATGGATTTTTGGAATTCATAATTACATCAAACTATAAGAGGTAGGGATGGGGCTGGCTTTTCAGGAAGAGACTAGCACCTGCAAAGGCCTGGAGGCAAGGGAGAGCAAAAAGTAGAAACAGGTTGAGTGAAGTTGATGCAAGAGCCTTTGTAGGATTGGGAGTGAGAAGCAGGAAACATTGCAAGAAAGCCCTTATGAACCCATGTACCATGTACCAGATGATGGGGCTTTTTCCTAAGAGGTAAGAGGAACTATTAAACAGATATAAGCAAACTAGTGAGTTGATCAAATTTTAGGTTTAGAAAGTCTTTAGCTATTCAAATAAAAGTATACCATTTAATTGCCATTCTACATCAAAGAGTTTATTTCCTCCTGGGGACACCTCTCCCAGGAAGCCCAGCATGGGGGCCTTTATTTGTTTGCTTCTGTTTTTAAAGAGTTTACTTTTTTTTTTTTTAAGATACTTAGATTACATAAATATTACAGAAACAATATAGGGAGTCCCATATGCCCCACTTCCCACACCTCCCACAACCTCCCACATAAACATCCTTCATTAGTGTGGCACATTAATTGCCATTGATAAACACATCCTGGGGCTTTGCCATTAAGCATGGACCATAGTTCACACTGTAGTCTACATGCTTTCCCACACAGTTCTGCATGTTATGTGATGATAGAAAATGGCCTATATCTGTCATTGCAATGTCACTAAGGACAATTCCCAAGTCCCGAAATAGTCCCCGTATTACAACTGTTTTTCCCTCTCCCTGCTCCCAGAGCCTCCAGTGGCCATTGCCTCCACATCAATGTTGTAATTTCTTCCATGGCTAGAAACACAATATGTCTGTAGTATAATACCAGTAAGTCCACTCTAGTCCATAGCTCTTCCCCCAATCCTGAGGATTCTGGGATGGAGATGTCCAATCCACCTCCAATTGAGAGAGGACTTATATCCCATGGAGACGATGCATGGCACTAACCTGCCTGCAGCTGCAGACTCTACATTCAGACGGCCATTGTCCATCATCATTTCCCCACCAGTTGTCCTGGGTGAGTCTAATGAACTGTAGAGTAGGTGTTACAGCTCCACCAAGGTTCCGGGCCCAGCTGGCACATGGACAGCCCAAAGACTCGAGTCTCTGGACATACATCTACAAACTCCAGCACCAAGTATAGGCTTAAATAGAAGGGACAGATGAGCCATGTGCAGGGAAGACATAATTGAGTCCAACTCTGTCACTCTCAGGAGCACAAACTCCAAAGTAGGGCCGACTGGCAAGGCACCAAACTCCGGAGCTATCTGCCCTGACCATAGGACCTGGGTGTCTCCATAGCCCTCAGGAGCTGCACTATTTGGGGTGGTATCCACTTTGGAAGTCTATGAGCTCCTGCTGAGATGTGTGTAAGCATTACCTCTGGAATGACCTCCAGACCCACTTTGAAGTCTCT
>PVKH010000572.1:7923-36492 GCA_004027955.1 Chaetophractus vellerosus
ATCAGTCTTTCATCGGAGCAAACTCATCGAGGACCCTTCATCAGTCTTTCATCGGAGCCCCTGGCTTGCAGCCTGCCAGCGGAACCTGGACTTGTGTATCCCCACGGTCACGTGAGAGACTCTTATAAAATCTTATATTTTTAACAGAGATCTCGTGTTGATTCTGTTTCCCGAGAGAACCCTGACTAGAACAGGTGCTAACAGCTTGTTTCTTCTTTGCTGTGCTTCTCCTTCCTTGATTTCCCATTTTCTGTGTTTACTGGTTTTGTGTACCAATGCTATCACTTTTCCTTCCTTTATCTTTCTATCCTCTCCCTTCTGTTGTGGTTCTTACATTCCACCTTTTCTCATTAGTCCTCAACTTTATTGGTTTCAATTTCTCTCTCATCTATGCTGTTTTCTTTTTTTATTATTATAAACTTTTTCCTTTCAGTCCTTTCTTTACTCTCTCTCTCTCCTCATCATTCTGACCTTTTAAATCATTCTATATATTTTTGTCGATTTGGTTTCCCATTCGATTGTATGTGCTCCACTTTTTTTTCCCTATTACTCTACACTGCTTACATGAGTTACATTTTCATTTTACTCAATCTTATATGGCCTCTCTTCTAACTTTTATTACTATTACTATTACTATTATTCTTTTTCCTTTCTTAACTCTTTTGATTTCTCTGACCCTTATCTTTTTCCTTCAAGGGAAGATAGAAAGCAGCAAGGAAATTGAACAAGAAGAACAAAGTGTCAAAGAGGAAACTTAACACACACACAAAATCACCAGCTAAATAAAACTCTAGAGCAGAGAGAGAAGCTAATCAACTGATTAAATCCATCAAGATAAAATGATAACCAGAGGGCAACAAAACATAACACACCATACTGAGAAACAGGAAGACACGGACCAGTTAAATGAACAAACTAAAAAACAGGTAGTGATGCAGAACATCAAATAATTAAATCAAAGATGTCCAAAACAAATGTCATGGATCAAGTTAATGAAGTGAAGGAGGAGAATAAGGATATCAAGAAGACACAGGGAGAACATACTGAAGCAATTGTAAACATATGAAAAGATAATGAATATGATGGTGATGAATGGCACAATCCAAGAAATCAAAAGGATGCTGGAATCACATTATAGTACATTTGAACAGGCAGAAAAAAGAATTAGTGATGTGGAAGACAGTACATCTGAAATCAGATAGTAGAACAGATAGATAAAAATATAGAAAAAATCCAGTAGGGACTTAGGGATTTAAATGACAACACAAAACACACAAACATATGCACTATAGGCATCCCAGAGTGAAAAGAGAAAGGAAAGGGAACAGAAGGAGTTTTGAAGGAAATAATGGCTGAAAATTTCCCAACCCTATTGAGGTAGATGGATGTACAGGTCCAGGATGCACAATGTCCCCACAAAAGGCCTACTCCAAGACATATACTTGTCAAAATGTCCAACGTTCAAGACAATGATAAAGTACTCATAGCAGCAAGAGAAAAGAGAACCATCACATAAAAGGGAAGCTCAATAAGATTAAGTGCTGACTTCTCAGCTGAAACCATGGAGGCAAGAAGACAGTGGTATGACATAGGCAAGGTATTCAAAGAAAAAAAATTTCCAGCCATGAATTCTTTATCCAGCAAAGTTGGCATTAGAAAATTATGGAGAGTTCAAAATATTCACAGGTAAACAGAAATTAAGAGAATATGGCAATAAGAAACCTGCCCTTCAAGAAATGCTAAAGGAAGTTCTACAGGTTGAAAGGAAAAAAAGAAGAGGGAAAGAGTTGGAGGCGAGTGTAAGAACAACTAAAAAGATAAAAAGAGAAATAAAAAGTACATAAACCCAAAGAAAATATGTCTGATATAAGAAATTCCTTGATAGTAATAACCCAGGATGTTAATGGATTAAAACCACCAGTCCATAGACACAGATTAGTCGAATGGATAAAGAAATATGACCCATCTATTTACTGTCTAAAAGAAACACACCTGAGACCCAGGGATTCAAGGAGGCTGAAAGTGATTGGCTGGAAAACAATTTTACAAGCAAAAAAATAAACAAAAAAGGAGGGAGTAGCAATCCTAATATAGGACAAAATAGGAATAGAAGGAAATGTTCTGAACATGATAAAGGGTATATATGAAAAACACAAAGTTAACATCATTTTCAGTGGTGAAATCCTAAAACCCTTCCCTCTGAGATCAGGGACAAGACAAGGATGCCCACTATTACCACTGCTTTATAATATCATTTTAGAAGTACTTGTTCAAGCACTGAGGTAAGAAAAAGATATAAAAGACATCCAAATTGGAAAAGAAGAAGAAAAATTTCACTATTTGCAGACTACATGATCCTATACATAGAAAGCCCTCAGAAATCTACAAGAAAGCTTCTAGAACTTATAAAGGAGTTCAGTGAAGTTGCAGGCTTTAAGATCAATGCTCAAAAATCAGTAGCATTTCTGTACACAAATAACGAGCAATTTGAGGTTCAAATTTTAAAAATACCATTTACAATAGTAACTAAAAGCATCAAATACCTAGGAATAAATTTATCTAAAGATGGAAAGGACTTATATGCAGAAAACTACACAACACTGTTAAAGGAAATCCAAGAAGACCTAAATAAATGGAAGAATATTCCCTCTTCATGGAAAGGAAGAATAAACATCATCAAGATGTCTATCCTACCCAAACTAATCTACAGATTTCATGCAATTCCAATAAAAATCAACACTGTATTTTTTAATGAATTGGAAAAACTAACTACAAAATTATTTGGAAGGGTAAGAGGCTGTGCATTGCCAAAGACATATTGAAAAAGAAAAATGTAGTTTCAGGTATCATACTACCTTACTTTAAAACACACCACAAAGCTACAGTGTTCAAAACTGCATGGTATTGGCACAAGGGCAGACATACTGACCAATGGAACCAAATTGAGAGTCCTGGTGTAGATCCTTGCATATACAGTCATCTGATATTCAACAAGGTCACCAAGCCCACTCAGTAGGGAGAGAATGCCTCTTCAACAAGTGATGCTTAGAGAACTGGATATCCATATCCAAAAGAATGACAGAGGAATACCATCTCACACTTTATTAAAAAAATCAACTCAAAATGGAGCAAAGATCTAAATATAAGAGCCAGGACCATAAGGAAATTGGAAGATAATGTAGGGAAGCATCTACATGAACTTGTAATAGTAAATGATTTCATGAACTTCACACCCAAAACACAAGCAGCAAATGAAAAAAGATAAATTGGATCTCCTCAAAATAAAAAAAACCTTTGCACCTCAAAGGATTTTATCAAGAAAATAAAAAGGCAGCATACCCAAAGGGAGAAAATATTTGGCAACCATATATCTCATAGGAGCCTAATATCCTGCATATATAAAGAAATCCTACACCTCGAAAATAAAAAGACAAACAAACCATTTAAAAATGGGTATGTGACTTGAAAAGACACTTCTCCAAGGGAGAAATACAAATGACTAAAAAGCACATGAAAAAATGCTCGAGGGCCCGGCTGTATAGCCCAGTGGATAAGGGTGCTGGTACACCGCATGGGAGGCCCTGGGTTCAGTTCCTGGGGACCTCTCTGAGTGGGCAGATGGCCTTGAGAAAGGCAAGCTGCCATGGGTGGGGCAAAGCCACAATGGGCAAGGTAAAAAAGCTGCCATGGGCAGGCCATAGCCGCCACAGGCATGGCAAGTCACCAGTGAAACACAGAGCTGCAGCCCGCGAATCACGGAGCCGAGCAGCTTGCAAAACATGGAGCAGTGCTGCCCACAAAACACAGAGTGGAGCCGCCCATGAAATGGAATGGAGCCACCTACAAGCGGGGCGAGCCGCCTATGTGGAGGGCCAACTCGGCACATCACCACAAAAAAAATGGGGGGAGACAAGAAGCAGACATAGAAGAACACAGAAGAATGGACACACAGCAAGAGCAAGCAGAAAGGGGGGGATATGTAACAAAAAAAAATGCTTGACATCACTAGCTTTTAGGAAAATGCAAATTAAAACTACAATGAGATACCATCTTACACCCATTAGAATGGCGGCTATTAAAAAAACAGCAGATTGTAAGTGTTAGAGAGAATGTGCAGGAATCGGAACACTCATCCACTGCTGATGGGATTGTGGAATGGTCCAGCCACTGTGGAGGACGGTATGGTGGCTCCTCAAAAAACTAACTATAGATCTTCTGTATGATCCAGGAATTCCTATGCTGGGTATATACCCTGAAGAACTGAAAGCAAAAACACAAATAGATATATGCACACCAATGTTCATAGTGACATTGTTCAACTTTTGCCAAAATTTGGAATCAACCCAGGTGCCCATAATCAGATGAATGGTTAAACAAAATGTGGTTCATACAGACAATGGAATACTACTCAGCTGTAAGAAGGAATAAAGTGCTTACACACGGAATAACAAAGATGAATCTAGAAGATCTTAAGTTGAGTGAAGCAAGCCAGGTAAGAATGGATGAACAGCACATGACCTCACTGATATTAATTAAGGAAACTTAGCAGTCACAGAGAGCTATTTTCTGAAAGATAGATTTACAAGAAAGAGAAAGAGAAAAGAATGTTGTGAGTCATCACCCATATGGATGTAATCTGTGGTAAAGTGATAGAGTGTTGCATATTGAAGGGATAGGACAGGTGGGTAGTGATATTATTGGGTTTGGTGGCACAGGGTTCATAGGGGTAGATTGGAAAGTGTGGGTTAGAATATCCAGGATACTGGGGGAAGAGATGGGATAGGGACCAGGTGAACACCTGGGATTTGTGGGTATGAGGATAGAAGTACAGAGGTGGAAATGTTCTTATGGCAATATGACAAGGAAGGGTCACTGGCTTAGGGTGTTGGTTGGGGTCATTCAGGACAGGGCTCACCTGGAGTAGGCTTCTAGGGAGTGTGTGAGTGTTCATCTTGTCATAATGTGTTGTATTAGTGGGTGGAGACCCATATAATAAGCGGGAAGTAATTGGATTCCCAACTTTGGGAAGAACAATTTGTTCAGAAATAGACAAGCGGGGGTCTCTCAAGAGCAAGGGTGGTTCCTAATAGGGGAGGACAAAGCAGTGTGTCAAGACCTCTTGTTGCATGTAACTTTGAATCTTGTCATCTAATGAGTCAAGCCAGGGGGATGACATAGGCCCTGGGAGGATGGGGAGGGAGGAACAGAATAAATCAAACAGGAGGTATTTAGTGGTCAGTGAAATGTTTTTCATTACCTTAAAGTGATGGACACAGGACATGGTAAATCTCATCAAAATTTGTAGAAATGTATGGTTTAAAATGTAAACCATAATGTAAACCATTCACAATGTTTAGTAGCTATGTTTCACTATTTGTATATCAGTTATAACAATGTTATCACCCACATATAAAAAGGTTTTAATATGGGGTGAGGATAGGGGGAGGGGGTTCGGTATATGAGACACTCTTGTATTCAGTGTGTGACTTTGCTGTGAACTAAAACTTCTTTGAAAGCAAAATGAAAAATAGTGAGACATAGGGGGAGATACCACGGTACAGAATGGGTAACAGATATTGTTTTGATAAAAGGCAAAATGTCAAAAATATTTTTTTCATTTTTTTCATTTTTAAATATCCAATTCTTTTATTTTAGTTTAGTTTTAGTTTTTTTTTAAGTATGCATGTAATTATCTCTTACATTTAAACTTATCCTAATTATTTCATTTTTGTATGTATTGTATTTGGCTATTGCATTGCCTTCACCTTTAAAGAAGCTGTGGATCACAGAAGGGTTACAACTGGGGTGGGAGATGATCATTGGAGGGGCGTGTCAGGGATGGGGTCTGCATGGGAGGAAGTTCAGCTGAACATACATACAATTTACATAAAGTTGTTCAAATGTTCTTGGGGTATTGTCACAGTGGGTGGAGAGTCACTCAATCAATGAGAGAATACTGAACTCGCATCCTGGAGAGCTATGCCAAGGAAGCAGCAACAGTCCCCCAAGTACAGGGCCACTGTCTAGCAAAGGCGAATGATCCACTGAAGGGCCCTTGTTATTGATGACTAGCCTTATGAGCCTTTGCTCTTGAAATTGAAACTTAGCCTATTGTTATGGGGTGCCTAAGGGTTGCTTCCTGGGAACCTCCTTGTTGCTCAAATGTGGCCTCTCTCTAAGCCAAACTCAGCATATGAATGTATTACCTTCCTCCCAGTATGGGACATGACTCCTGGGTCAAGCCTCACCAACACCAAGGAATTAATACCAAGTGCCAACAGGCAATATGACCTTGAATAAATGGAGAAAAAGTTAAAGACAAATGAGTTCATATGGCTAAGAGACTTCAAAATTTGACGGGAGGTCATCCCAGAGGTAATGCTTATACATCTCAGTAGGAGCTCATAGACTTCAAAAGTGGATATCACCCCAAATAGATGGGCTCCCAAAGGCTCTGAGACACCCAGTCCTATGTCAGTGTGGATAGCTCCAGGGTTTGGTGCCTTGCCAGTGGGCCCTAGTTTGGAATTTGTGCACCTGAGAGTGACAGAGTTGGACACAAGTATGTCTTTCCTGCAAATGATTCATATGTCCCTTCTATTCAAACCTATACGTGGTGCTGGAGTTTGTAGTTGTACATCCAGAGACTGGAGTCTTTGGGCTGTCCATGTGCCATCTGGGTCCAAAAGCTTGATGGAGCTGCAACTCCTACTCAACAACTCAACGGACTCACCCAAGACACCTGGTGGTGAGATGATGATGGACAATGGCTATCCCAGGAAATGGAGAGAGTCTGGAGCTACAGGCAGGATAATCTCATCCATCTTATCCATGGGATATAAGCCCCCTCTCACTTGGAGGTGGAGGGGACATCACCATCCCAGAAGCCTCAGGATTGGGGAAAGAGCTAAAGACTAGAGTGGACTTACTGGTATCTTGTTATAGACTTATTATGATTCAAGTAATGGAAGAAATTACAAAATTATGTGGAGCCAGTGGCCACTGGATGCTTTGGGGGCAGGGAGAGGGAAAAGCAGTTGTAATACAGGGGCTTTTTTGGGATTTGGGAATTGTCTTGAGTGATGTTGCAATGGAGGATATAGGCCATTTTATATCATCATGTAACATGCAGAAATGTGTAGGAGACAGTGTGGTCTACAATGTCAACTATGGTCCATGCTTAGTGGCAAAGCCCCACAATGTGTATATCTATTGCAGGTGATGTGCAACACTAATGAAGAATGTATATGTGGGGGATTGTGGGAGATGTGGGAGGTGGGGCATATGGGTACCATAAAATTTTTGTGTACATTTATGTAATCGATGTATCTTTAAAAAATTAATTAATTTAAAATAAATAAATGAAATGTAAATGATGAAAAAACATATATGTAATCTATGTATCTTTTAAAAATAAAATAAAATAAATTATTTTTAAAAATAAAATATGTTGTTTGTCTTTACTTTTGAAGTGAAGAATTTCTTTATATATGCTGAATAATAGACCCTTCTCAGATATATGGTTACCAAATATTTTCTCCCATTGAGTAGACTGCCTTTTCACTTTCTTGACAAACTCTTTTGAGGTGCAACTTTTAAATTTTGTGGAGGTCCCATTTACCTCTTTTTCTTTCATTGCTTGTGCTTTGGTTAAAAGTTCATGAAACCAGTTCCTAATTCAAGATCACGTAGATGCATCCCTGCATTATTTTCCAAGATCTTTATGGTTTTTGCTCTGATATTTAGGTCTTTGATCCATCTTGTGTTAACATTTTTATAAGTTGTATGACAGTGTTCCTCTCTCATTCTTTAGAATATGGATATCTATTTCTCCAAGCACCATTTGTTGGAGAGACTATTCTATCCCATTTGAATGGGTTTGTGTCCTTGTCAAATATCCATTGACTGTACATGAGAGGATCTATATCAGAACTCTCAGTTTGGCTCCATTGTTCATTATGTCTGTCCTTGTGCTAATACCATGCAATTTTGACCACCATGGCTTTGTACTATTATGTTTGAAAGTCAGCTGGTGTGATTCCTCCATTTTCATTCTTCTTTTTCATTATGTCTTTGGGTATTTGGAGTCTCTTGTCCTTCCAAATAAATTTCATAGCTAGCTTTTCCAATTCATTAAAAAATTCTGTGGTAATTTTTATTGGGATTGTATATGCTTTGGTGTAGGCCTGTTAGGATATGTGTTGTTCAGATTGCATTGTACTTCCTTGACATGTGCTTCCATGTCCCTCAATAAAGTTGGGAGTTTTTCAGCCATTATTTTCCCCAACACTCCTTCTGTCTTGTTTCCTATTTTTCTTCCTCTGGGATGATTATAATGCATAATTTCATGCATTTAATGTTCTCTTTCAAATCCCTAACTCTCTGCTGGATTTTTCCTATCTTTTTATCTATCTGTTCTACTATCTGATTTCAGATGTACTGTCTCCCATAATCCTGATTCTTTCCTCTGCCTGCTCAAATCTGTGTTTATGTGCTTCTGATGTATTTTTTTATTTCTTTCATTGTGCTATTCATCAGCATCATATTTTTTATCTTTTCATGTATATTTCCAATTTCTTCAGTATATTCCCCCAGCACCGTCTTAATATCCCTTATCTCTTCCTTCAATTTATTAAGTCAATTCAGGATATTTGTTTGGGCATCCTTGATTAGTTGTTCCATAGTCTGCATCTCCTCCTGTTTTTTTAGTTTTTTATTAGACTTAGCCATGTCTCCCTGTTTCTTAGTATGGCTTGTAATTATTTGGTTGGTTTCTAGGCATCTGTTTTTCTTGATGGTCTTATTTGGTGGGTTAGTTTCTCTTTCTGCCCTAGGGTTTTATTTAGTTATTTCTTTGTTTTTGGCTAGGTTAACTTTTGATACTTTGTTTCTCTTATTCTATATTCTTGCCATTTTCCATGTTCCCTTGAAAAAATATTAGTACCAAATAAAGGAAAGAGATTAGAAGAGAAAAAGAATAATAGTAATAATAATACAGAAAAAGTAGAAGAGCAATACAAGTAAGACATTATTAAAAGTATAAAGTAATAAGAATAAAAAGAGTTGGAGTAAAAAAAATAAAGTGAGACAAAATTGAGAGAAAAAATAGAATGAATTAAAAGTCTGGATGGATGAGTAGAGAAAGATAAAACAAGAAACAAAAATGAAAGGAAAAAATAGAATGAATGAAAAAGACTGACAGATCAGAAGAGAACAGAAGGAAAGGGAAAAAAGGACAGAGAGACAGAAAAAGAGAAAAATGAAGACCAAACAAGAAGTGGTGGAATGGAAGAAAAGCAACAGATGTCAGAAGATAGAAAAATGAAGAAATGAAGAGAAATAAAGTAGTTTAAATAAAAAAATAAGCCAATGAAAAAATGGTAACACAAAATAGGTAAACAACAAGCAAGAAACAAAACAGCAGAAAAGAAGCAATCCAGGAAAACCAGCGTTCTCTTTTAGGTCCCTAGAGATCTTCTCAGGCTGTTGGTGCTCATCAATTAATCATCCTGCAACCTCCTCTCCATAGGTGATGTATCCAGTTTTAGTGAATAAAATAAAGGAAAAAGAAAAATGAAAAAAAGAAAAAAAAAAACCCTGCAAAACAAAATGATAGAAACTCAGTCTATATGTTCCCTATCATAAGATGTTAGCTACATGCCTTAACTCCCTCTGGATTTCTTCTCTTAGGAGGTATATAGTACTCAAACTGACAACCTACTGCATGCAAGGCAGAAGTGCTCCCACTGCACTAAAGCAGCTCTATAGACTAAATAGGCTTTTTAATGCTCATTGGGCTCTTCCTGCCAGGTTCCCTTAGGTGAGTTGGACTTTTAATAGTTTACTGCTGCCAGGCTAGGTAGTTTCTTGTCTCTGCCACTTCCCTGAGCAAGTTCCTATCTCCCATGGTGGCTGGTTATGACAGCCTGCCTGAGAAGATTCCCCTCCCCTTTCCCCAGGGCAACCTCAGTGCTGGCTGGTATCCTACCTGAGATTCAAAGGGGGCTCAGGTGCCCAAACCCATAGAAATGAAACTACTCTCCACCCTTCACCAGACCCATCTTCCTCCCATGGAATGCTCCTTTCCAATCTGCTGGCTGGTGAGAGCCAGAAGGTACTGGGAGCCTATTTACCTTGAGGGTGGGGCTTATCCACCACTGGCCAGGCTTTCCCAGCTTCAGGGATGAGAAACTCATGGTTTTCCCTTGGGCTCGATATATCTTGGTCTAGCTTCCTCCAGATTGATGCCCTCAAGCCTCCTGCTCCCTGGATTCACAAAACAGCTCACTTGGGTAGGATTTTGCCCCTTCTCAACCATTTTTTTTGCAAAAGATCTGTGTGGTGTCTATCTACAATAATGCCATTTTCCCCAAAATATATAGTTTTAAAAATATTATCTAAGTTTAATACATACATATATATTTACTCTGGATTCCTAAAGAAAAATTATAGTAAGTATGACCCAAGAAATATTAGCACACATTGAAAGGAAACAGAATTTGTAAAAAGAAAGTACCTGTAATTTTTAAAAAAAATTTAATAATACTAGGTAAGCTATTAGAAATTAATTTAATGCTGCTATCATAAATAGCATTTTAATAGAAATGAAAAAAATCTCCAAATATCAAGGACTCATTATTGAAACTCAAAATATTTTGCAAACAGGGAAAAAATAATAAAAGCTATTATTTATTTAGCTCTTGCTGCAGGAATGGAATTTTGTGCACATTACTTTATTTCACCTTTCTATCAACTCCCACAACTAATATATACCAGAGCTAAGATTCTCTCTAAGAGTTAGAGTAGTTTTATATGAGGAAAATATTTTAAGATATTCATAAGAAATCTAGAGTGATTCATAGAGCATGAAACTGGTAAAGCTGACTTGACTTATTCCTAACCTATGTGTGTACTTCCTTTTGAAAGTCACAATACACATATCATTTAAATATGAAGGAATTAAAGAATTACAATTAAATTCCATACAATATTAAAAGTGCAAAAGGATAAATGGAAATAAACAATATTCCAAAAATTAGAAATGTGAATGTGAAAAGGAAATATAGCAAACAAATGAATAATAAAACATCTTATAATAACATTAAGGAAGATTTAAAAACAGGAGTAAAGCATGAAGAAAATCACAAAAATCATAAATTATGTGGAACAATATCAGCAAGATAAGAAAGCATGAGTCACAGAATTCACCAACAACCAGAAATAAAATGAACAGAAATCTAGAATAATTTAGAAAATATGGGAGTGACTAGTTGCAATAAGATGCACAATAAAGGAAAGTAAAAAGAGAAGGCTGGATATGAAGGCTAATTAATTTGAACTGAGAAAGAGATTTAATAATTTTAGAGAAACTGACAGTACTAAAATGAAAAAATGTAATTTTCAAAATTTTAAAAATTCACTTATATGAATATAAAATAAATACATTGTAAAATATTATATATTATTTTATTAAGTAGAGAATCAGTAAGATGAAGAGACTGATTCAAAGAGCACTTAAGTACCAAGTTTTGAAGAATTTCTTTCAAAAACAATCAACAAAATAATTTTTTTCTTTTAAATTTTTATTGAAAGAATATACATATAGACAAGTATATAAAATTGTAAATGATTTTTTATAAAGGGGAAATAATCCTGTAAACAGGACCAAGGCTAGGAAGCTGAATATTGCCAAATCACTCCAGAAGGCTCCATTATTCTGTGTTCTGGTTAATGTATTTTTCTAGGAAGAATTTATGGAAACTCTTTTTGTCTAATGATTGGATCTCTTTAAAATTAATGTGAAATTGAGAGGGTTTTTGAAAATAGTGTATGAGCAGACACACTGCCAAGATGGAAAGAAAGGGACAAGATAAAATGAAAAAAAAAAAACAACAAAAACTGATATCCAGGATGGAATCTTGGAATCAGAGTTCTCCACTGAGGAGATCTCCTTGGGACAAATGGGAAGGGTTTCCTCCCAAGTCTTTGGTTAGGTCAAGATTTCTGTCCCAAAACTAGGAGCTGGTGGGTTTACTGACAAGACATTCACAGAAAGTTCAGCTGCCACTCAAAAGCAAGTGTGGGTGTGTTTTGAACCTTAGCCTTAAAATGACCCTGACTATATTCCAATTATTGGATAGGGTGGAGCTAAAGCCTCATTGATGCAGAGAGCAGGGCCACAGTTCAGGTGCTTGAAAGGAGTAGGGCTGCTGCAGAAACAAGTGCCCAGGAGAAAATAATGATCCATAGATGATTCTCAAAACATGAAAGCGAATATAGATTGCCCTGTTGGATTTCAAATTTGTTTGGGAAACTTGGTCTCTTTTTCCTCCCAATTCCTCTCCTCTGGACTGGGAATGTGTATGCTGTGCCTGTTCTGCTACTGTAATTTACAATTAGGTAACGTGTTTTCTGGGGTTCACAGATCCATAAACTAGAGAGGCATTTTTCACCAGGGTTGACAGCACCCTTAACTGAATTTGATAAGACTTTCAAATTAGAGTTGCTGCTGAAATGATATAAGGATTTTAGCATATTTGGAGAGGTGAATGTATTTTGCATGTGGGAAGAACACATCTTTTTTTTTCCCAAAGGAGGACTCCGGTAGATTGAATTATGCACCTCAAATTAGACATGGTCTTCCCACCCCATGCAAAATGCATTCTCTTAATTTGCATTTCTGTAGGTGTAAAGTTTTTGATAAATAGTAACTCTTGAATATATTATTTTCATTCAAGGTTTGGTCCAAAAGAATGAAGGTGGGTATTAATCAATATTACTGGGGACTTGATGAAGAAAAGGAACTGGATGAAAGGGGTTGTAGATGGCCAATAAGAAGAATCCAGAAGTCAACAAAAACAAGAGCACATAAAAGGAGAGAGAGACATCCATGTGATAGGAAGCAGAGACATAAGTTCATGAACTCCAAGGACTGCAGCAAGAGAGCAGCCCTAAGGTATGGACTTGGGGAGAAAACAAGACTTACTGATAGTTTAATTATAGGCTTCTAGCCTTCAAAACCATGAGACAATAAATTGCTTTTGTTCAAGTTAACCTAATGTGTTGTATTTATCATAGATTTCTTGCAAACTAAGAGGATTTTTGACAGAATGGATATGAAATACTTTCAGATATTTGTTATAGAAATTGGCTCACAATGTGACTATGTGGTTTTCCAACTCTGAGTTCAGTAGTGTTTTATATATATCCACCAAAGCTGGAGACCTCATTTTCCAGTTCAAAGAATAACTGTTGTGTTTCCTGATAGAAACACTCCTCCTTTTGGAGATGTTAAAGACAGGAAATCATAAGGTAGCAGGGACAAGAAGCAACATTTTGCTAGTGAATCATATGAGTAATAGTAATTGATGCCACTTGGATTTCCATCTTTGTGATTTCTCCACCCATGAATCATGGCACTGAGAGAAACAGTGTCCTACAGTAGACACTGATTTAGAACATACATTGCCTCCTGAAGAATATTTCCCAAGGCATCAAATGCATTGCCACCCTGCTGATATTGCAATTGAGTCTTCAAAATCCAGTGTACAAGTCTATAAATCTAGCTGCTTTAGGATCATGGAGAAGCTGGTAAAGTCAATGAATTTTATGAATATGGTCCCTATGGCCACACATCATTTTCAGTGAAGTGATTTCCTTGAGTAGAAGCAATGCTTGTGGAATACCATGCTGGTGGAGTAGGTATTTTATAAACACTCAGATGGTAGTTTTGACAGAAGTCTTGTGTGCAGAGAAGACAAATCAGTCTCTAGAATAAGTATCATTGGCAATAAGTACAAAATGCTGCACCCTCTGTGATTAATGTGGTCCAATGTAACCAACCTGCCACCAGGTACTATGGTGATCACCCTGGGGGAATGGCTATTTTGGGGACTGAGTATTGGTCTCTGTTGCTGGCAGGTTGGGCACTCTGTAGTGGCTGAAGCAATATCAGTCTAGGTAAAGGGGAGTCCATATAGCTGAGCCCACACATAACCCCCATCCCTAAAAACATGGCTATTTGTTCATGAGCCCATTGGGCAATGACAGGTATGGCTGACACAAGAGGATGACTAGTATCCACAGAATGGGTCAGTTTATCTACATGATTATGAAAGACACCATCTTTGAAAACAAATATGTTCAAGATTTTCATTCATTCAGATATTTCTATCCACATACCTCTCTTCCAGACATTTTAGTCACGAATTTTCCTACAATGTTCCTTCCAAATCCAGACCATTTTGTGAAAACATTGTCTACAGCCCATGAATCTGTATACAAATGCATCTCTGGCCATTTATCCTTCTAAGCAAAATGAAAAATCAGCTATACTGCTTTATGTTCTACCCAGTGGGAGGATTTCCCTTCACCACCCTCCTTAAGGATGTCCCAGAAAGGGTCTATAGTTCTTTAGCTATGCACATTTGGATGGTGTTTTGGTCAGCCACAGGTGTGCCTTTTGAATACACCAAAGATTGGTCAGTCTTTATAAAGGGTATTTATTTGGGGTAGATGCTTACAGTTACCAGGCCACAAAGCTTGAGTTTCTTCTCATACCAAAGTCCACATGTCAGAGCAAGATGGCTGCTGATGCCTGCAAGGCTCAGGCCTTTGGGTTCCTCTCCTGCTGGGGCTGCATTTCTCTCTGGGCTTAGCTTCTGTTTCCTCCACAAGTTCAGCTGTTGACCATGAGGCTCTCTATGTGTTTCGTGTCTCCACAAGGCCAGCTGTAGACTATCAGGCCGACGGCTCACTCCAACATCAGAACTCCTTCTCAAATCTCTGTCTTGCTTTTTAAACTTGAGACACCACCCACTGAGGGGTGGGGCTCAACACCCTACTCACTGCAGCCCAGTCAATGCCCTAATCATAAACCAATCATGCCCAGATGAACAGATGAGTTCACAAGCATAACCCAATTTATATTTTTGGAATTCATAATTACATAAAACTCAAACCGTTACAGATGGTAACTGTATATTGTGAAAAACCATTTGTAAACTAGACCCAGGGTTTCTTGTAAGGAACTCCCCAAAGCCAAAGCAATGAGCTGTGAGAGAAGATACAGTGGTGAGTGTGGGGGCCATGGGCATTAGAACCACTATTTCAGGTAATTTTCTTGTGACTTCAGGGCCAGCTAGAGCCTCATCTACTATGAACTATTCCATTTGTTGATGGGAAATATTTCATACCCAATTTAATGCCTTTGTGGTTTAGACAATACCCATTTCATGATGGGAACCTCAGTTCTCATAGTAATTTTGGCCAGGGGCTAATAATTCAGTCTCTAGTAAGTTGCAGTAGATGGTTAAAAGCTGTTTCTCAGAAAAAGGGTATTATCTGCATAGGATGAACACTTTGCACCAAAATCTCAAGAGTCTGTCATGTGCTTCTCAAATAGATGTTTGACAAAGTCTCCAAATAGCATCTTTATTTTCCACTGATACTTTAAGCAACATTTGATATGCTGGATCATTATGGCCTAAATGGCAAAGCAACTTGAATGACAGTCTAGACCTATTGCAGAGACATCTCTTTATTCCAGTCCACCCTCAACAATAATAGCATTTGGGTTTCTTAGTAATGGGCCAGTATAGCACAACCAAATGAGAAATATGTTGAACCCAAAATGCTTAGAGACAAACTAGGCAAACTTCTTTTATGGTTGTAGGCAGGGCCAGATGCAACAGCTTATCTTTTACCTTAAAAGGTTATCTTTACATTTTCTTATCATCTGGGTGAATAGAAATTTCAACTGAGATGGAAGTATTCTGATTTTTTTCCAACTTCTAAAATGCACACGTTTTACAAATAAGTCTGAAGTACTTGCTACCAGGTTCATTAGGTTTGGTTTAAACAATGGGAATTTATTAGCTTACAGTTTTGAGGCTGAGTAAATGTCCAAATGAAGTTTTCATCAAGATGATGCTTTCTCCCCAACTCTGTGGCATTCTGGGCCTGCTGTCAGTGACCCATGGTCCTTACTTTGTCACATGGGAAGAGGCATGGCTATGTCTCCTGGTCTCTTATTTCTCTTCCCGGTTCTATTTATTTAAGCTTCTGTCTGTTCCATCTGTGGCTTTCTATCTCTGCATCTGAATTTCACCCCACTGATAATGACTCTATTCATAGAAATAAGACTAATTCTGATCGAGGTTAGTCACACCTTGATTGATGTAGCCTCATCATGAGATCCTGCTTACAATGGTTTCTCACCCACAGAAATGGATTAACTTGAATAACATGTTTTTCTAGGGGTACAGACAGCTTCAAACCATTATACCCCACCCTCTGTATTAGTCAGGTTTCTCTAGGAAGACAGAACCAAGAGAAGATACATGTAATTATTATGGCATTTTAATAAGAATTTTCTCATGTGACTGTGGGGATGGGGAAGTCCAAATGTCATAAGGAATGCTGCAAACTTGGACTTTAATGAAGTATTTCCATGAATTCCCCAGGAGAAGCTGGCTGGCTGAATAAGAGATGGAAATTCTTTCTTCTGACTGATGAAATAATCACTTCTCCTTTTAAAGCCTTCATTTGATTGGATGTAATAAACCTTAGTTGTGGGGCCGGCTCCATAGCCCAGTGGATAAGGCACCGGCATACCACATGGGAGGCCCTGGGTTCAATTCCCGGGGACTTCTCCTAGTGGGCAGACTGCCTTGAGAATGGCAAGCCACAATGGGTGGGCCAGAGCCACCATGGGCAGGGCAAGAAGCTGTCATGGACAGGGCAAGAGCCGCCACGGGCAGGGCAGGTCGCCCGCGGATGGAGCGCAGCCAGCCACCCGCGAACTGAATCAAGTGCCAGCTGTGAATGGACGCAGAGACCGCCCACAAGCAGGGAAAGCCACGCCTGTGCAGTGACCACTCTTGGTGCATCGCTGCAGCGGGGGGAGGGGAGATATGTAATAAAATAAATAAATCTTTAAAATAAATAAATAAATAAATAAATAAATAAATAAATAAACCTTAGTTGTAATCAATTTACTGTTAATTCAAGTGCACAGAATATCCTCACAGTAACAATCAAGCCTGTGCTTGCTTAACCAAACAATTGGACACAATAACCTCACAAATTTGACACATGAACTTAACCATCACAGTTCACCTCTTCTCAACTACACACATATGTCCTTCTCCATAAACCATACTTAATCTCTAAGCACAAACACATTCATATTTCCACCTAACAATAATCAACAGTCTTACGTACATCCAGAAACACACTAACTCTCCCCAAGGTAAGGTGAAAATACTTGGATAATAGTCACTCATAAACTTACTATCCTATCACTTAAATATTATGACATGAAATTTACTAATACAACTTATGTTAGATGAAAAGAGGATAAAATATTTGCCTTATGTATATATGGACATATTTATAACAAAACCAAGCAGACATATCCTTTACCATTATCATTTCTGTAACTGGTCACATGATTTAACTCATATTTGTAGATAACTTCTTCCACTATCCATTCCATATTCCTTTACCTTCAGAAAGCACCTTTGCTGGCTTTGATTCTTTTTCTAATGATGTGACTCAAATCTTCATTCTTGAAGTTTCTGGGCAATGGGTAATCGTCCCTGGATTGGGTACTTGAAGTTTTCCATGAACTTTAAAAACAGGGAATAGTATGACAAGGAGACACCCTAGGGTATCTCCAGAATTCCATGTAAGTTCATCTTTACCTCCATTATATACTTGCACTGTGGTGCTATTTTCCCTTTATACTTAAGATTAATCACCCCAAACAGTATTTTTAATCCCTTCACTTCCTGTTGATTCAGAGACTTGAGGAGCCTACAGTGGCCAAGTGACAGACAGTCTTAAACTTCCAGTTCAATGGAATCATTGTTGTGTCTCCTGGTGAAAGCACTCCTACTTTTGGAACTAGGACCAGTAGAGCAGCAGAGCTTATGGTAGCAAGATTTGTTCTAATGGATCACTAGAGGAAATAGTGAGTGGTGACACTCCACTCATATTTCTATACCTTGATTCTTGTACCTGTGGATTCTGGCTAAGGGAGAAACAACACCAAAGAGTGAGTGCTGGTTTAGAGCTTCCTGGAAAACACTGCCCTAACCTTGCAAGGTATTGTCACTTAGTTGACAGCATAGTTGAGTTTTCAAATGGCCATGCCACTGTTCTATCAACCAAGCTGTTTCAGGATTCTGGGGTATATTGTAAGACCAGTGAATTACACGATCATGTCTGCTGCCACTTTCATTTGCTGTGAAGTGGTTTCCTTCATCAGAAGCAATACTATGTGGAATAACATGATGGTGAATATGGCATTCTGTAAGTCCATGGATGGTAGTTTTGGCAGAAGCATTGCATGTAAGGAAGGTAAAGCTGTATCTGTATAAGGTGTCCATTATGTTTAGAAAAAAATTCTGCCCCTGATGGAAGTGTTCCAATGTAATCAACATGCCACCACGGAGCAGGCTGTTTCTCTTGGGCAATTGTGCCATATCAGAGACTGAGTGTTGATCTCTGCTGCTGGAAGACTAGACATTTAGCAGTGTCTGTAGCCAGGGAAAACTTGGTGAGTAGAAGGCAATATTGCTCAGCCCATATATAAACTACATCCCTACCACTATAGCCACTTTGTTCAAGAGCCCCATTGGGCAATGACAGGAGTGGCATTAAAAAGAGGCTGACTTGTATTCACAGAATGGGTCATTTTATCCACATGATTATTAAAATTTTACTCTGTTGAAATCAACTTTTGGTAAGAGTTCTTGTGGGACACAAATAATTTCACGTATTTTCCTACTCAGGATATGTATCTATATACCTATTCATAACCTTTTGTTGACAATTATCTCATCATTTTCCTCTCAATTCCCTGATTACCAAACCAAAATATGTTTTGTTACTGCTTTTGGAAGTAGTTGAGTGTATTCCAAGAATGCAGTAATATCAAGGACTACTGATTTGGAGAAACAATAATAATAGTAAAACATGCTGCAGAGCAACAAACAGGCAGTTTATTGATATATAGTTCAAGATAGTAAACTGACTAAAAGAAAAGATGTTTCTCTGCCTTTGTTTGTTAAAAATGTAGGTCTACTTCCAGAACAATTTCTGCTGCCCTGTTTAACATTACTCCTGAATGATTAATGAAACAATATTATCAGGAAAGAGAACAAAATAATTTTGTGTGACTGTCTGCCCTGTAAGAAAAGTTGAAATGTGAGTCTAAATTATCCAAATTTTTAGTTGTGGTGGTTTGGAATTGTTTGTTCCTCAGAAAACCATCTTCTTAAAGCTAATCTATTCCTGTGGGTATAACCCCATTAAAAGCACTACCCTTTGATTGGGGTTTTCAGTTAAGGCATGGCCATGGTGATCTTAATCCTCTTACAGGAGTCCTTTATAAATGGGATGAATATAGAGAGTAAAGAGAATACCATAGAAGGAAGCAGAAAGCAATGAAACCCAGAAGAGAAGGGAGAGACAAACAGATGCAGCCATGTACCTTGCCATGGTACAAGGGAGTTCAGGATCACCAGAAGCCCGTCTTTGGGGAAAAGACATGTCCTGATGACACCTTGATTTGGACATTTTTCTCAGCCTTGAAAAGGTAAGCTTGTAAGCTAATCAAAACCTACTATTAAAAGCCAAATCATGTTATGGTATCTACTTTCCATAGCTTAGAAAACTGAAACAGTAGTCATCTGGAAACATTTTTCACACCTGCATCTTCTTTAAATTTAATACAATCTTGTGAGATGAATGTGGTTGCTCACTTTATAATTACAATTATGCAATAAGGAAAGGCATTTTGTGCCTCCCATTACCTTAATACACACCTGTTAATGCCTATTGACTTTGTTTTATTTTGTTCTAAAATTTGTTTATTTGAAAGGAAATTAGGAGTGGAAATATACTTATATTCCAATGAATGAACTATTTTCCTATCATGAATGATTGTCCTTGGAATCCATCATAACTATTTCATGAAAAAGGGTAATCAAGGACTTGATTCTTAAGTCTGAATTTTAGATCCAATCCAGTAATTTTCAGGGAGGGCCTCAGTTTAAAATCAGCTATGAAAAAGAAACTCATATATCTCTATTGGAAGAAGCACATATTTCACAGAAGAGTGTGGTTTAAAACTATACTCAAATGTCCTTTTGAGAATAAAAAAAAAGAAATGTACAAAGACAAAATGCTGAGTATAATGTGGATATGATATTGTCCTCTAAAGAAATCCAGCTATTTGAAACTATAGCATCTTAAAATTCACTTTATTTTTTTGTGATTTTTGAGTTGATTTTTTTGAATAAAGGAATCTTTTTGAATATTCATCTATTTAAAAAATTAAAATATTTGAAGCATTCTGGGATCATTTTATAGATTCCTCCATTCAAATCATGTTTTCAAAAAATTAAGGCAAAAGTTTTATTCATGGTTGCATCCTAATTTATCAGTTGAGTTCTTTCAAATTAACAAATATAATATTTTTTATATGAGGAAAAAGAATTTAGCTTTAGGAGCAAGGATGCACTCACTTTTGTTTATCAAAATCTGACCAATACTTCAATCCACAAATTAGACAAACTGATAAGATAATCTGCATTAAAATTACATTATTTCCTTTCCTCTTAGTTAAGTAGAAAGAGAATTAAAATGTTGAATAAGAAAGTCCATGATTTCATATTCATCAGGTCAATATGGAAAAATGGTATATTAAATTCTCAAGTTAATAATATTTTTGCTCTTCATATCTCAGCTTAATTATCCTTCTCTCAAGAAGGAATTCTTTGACACCCATTGTTTACAAGAAATGTCATCATTTAATATTTGTTGATTTGAAAGCTTGATTACCATCTAGATCTACCACTACACTGAAACTCTAACTTGAAGAAAGACAGGATTTTGTCTGTCCACACAACTATATCCCCAGGGCATAAGGTAGTGCCTCGAAAATTTAGTTTACTCAGAACATAGGTTTGTTTTTAATGAAAGTAGGTTAAGAAATTAGTAATAGTTAATATTTATAGTTAGCACTTATATGCAACTTATTACCTACTGTAGAATATATAATTTTTTATATATACTAACTCATAATGTCCTCATAACCAGTCCAAGAGGAGGTTCTATTCTTACATATAATCACAGATCACAGATGAGAAAACAGATGTATACAAACTTTAAGTTATTTGCTTAAAACTACACAGCTCAAATGAATGAAACCAGCATTCAAAACTGTTTTCTGTCCATAGAGGCCCTGCTTTTAAGTGCTTTTATACACAAATTGAAATAACAAAATGATCCTTTCTCAATATCCATGGATTATCAGGCCTAACTACAACTTATAAAGTAATGAGGGTCTTCATTAGCTCAAGGGAAGAAATAAGAGAGAGAGGAATGTTTTAAATAAGTAGGGGAGAATTGGATTCACTAGATTTGACAAATCATTCAGTTGGTAGATATACATAGACTTTTCAGGGTTTTATACTGGGTAATTGATAAGATGAAGACTTTAACAATAGATGTGGAATGAGAAAAAGATGGAGGAAGAGGAAGATGAGGAGAAGAGGCAGGAGGAGGAGGAGAAATAGAGCTAGGAAGAGACATAGACATAGAAGAAGAGGAGAATTTGGAGGAAGAGTAGTTGTAGGAGGAGGAAAAGGAGAAAATGAGAAGGAAATGGATGAAAATGGTGAAGAAGTACATTGGAAAAGCCAAGTGGATGAGATCAGTTATAACTATAATGATCTGAGGTTTCATTACATTTTCAAGATACAGAAATGGAACCCTGGAAAGATATTATATAGGAAATTGCAGCATTATCCAGAAAGGAGATATCTAAAGCAACTACACTGTATTCAATTTAAAATGGACTATAGAAATTTCACTTATATTTAGGATGTAGAAATATTTATAAAGCATTGGAACAATCTAACAATATTTGAAAAATACAGATAATCTAAAAAAATCCATCTCTTTTCAATAGCCCACCAGAAAGTTGAGGTTAGAAATATCCAAGTAACAAGACTGTTAAAGAAGAGATGTAACAAATGAATCATTTCAAGTTTGTCAGAGAGTGGAAGTTAGAGGTGAACATAGTAAAGCAGCTACGAGAAATTCAGCTAAATTACAAAGAATTGTTAACGCCAAGTGTGCGCTAGAGTTCCAGTTGTAAAATGAAGAGAAATTTGGATTCAAGGGATTTGCCTTCACTCTAGGTCTTTACCAAGTCATGAGAAAGACTGGTGGAAGAATGGAATATCTTTAGACTAATTCACGATGAAACCCCCAAAATTCAAATGTCCTCCTCTCTTCTCAAATGAGGGACCCTTGTTATTTTGCCAATTACAGCTTTATTCTTTATCTATTCTTAAGAATAGTTAAGGGGGCTGGCTGTAGCCCAATTGGTAGGGCTCTGTTCTACCACATGGGAAGCCCCAGGTTCGGTTCCCGGGGCCTCCTCAAGCAGGCAGATTGCCTTGTGAAGGCAAGCCACCATGGGCAGGGCAAGCCACCATGGGCAGGGCAAGCCCCCATGAGCAGGTAGGCCACCACACGGGGGGCTGGCTCAGTGGGTCACCGCAATGGGGGGAGACAAGCAGACACAGAAGAACACAAAAATGAACATAGCAAGAACAAGCAGAAAGCGGGGGATATATGATAAGGAAAAAGAAAAAAGAAAAATAAATAAAAAATAAAAAGAATATTTAAGATTTATTGAGATACCTAATCATAGAATTGTTACTGCTTTCTGTGATTATCCAATCTATAACATACTTTTGCTTCCTAATAACTTCCCAGTAATTCTCACCAAAAAGTCTAAATCGTATGATTGGTTCTAACACTCTCTAACTAAGTAGCTTCACATTTCCCCATGGTTGTGTTCTTCACCACTACATTGAGTAATAAAGTCAACTTGTTGAAACACTGATATTCCCAGTGGTCTTTGGTTAAAAATCATTAATTACTTGCTTTATTCATCTATATATCAGAAAAAAAGTAATTCCTTCAACAGTTTCATCAGTAAAGTTACTACAGCTGAGGAAAGAATGAGAGAACCTGAAGATAATTAGGTATTAACCTAATAGTAAGAAAGCTAAAGTGAAAAATGACAGTGGGAAAATTTAACCAAGAACTTTAGGACAATATCAGCAACTTTAGATATATATAGTTAGAGTTCTACAAGAAATAGAAAGGTAATGGAGCAGAAGAAATATTTAAGGAGATAATGATAAAATGATACACTACACATTGGCATTAATTCAATGAAAAAAAAATTTTGCCCTGTCACTTAAAATATCTTAGAAAACCCTCAACCCAACCTTACCTCAGCCAAGTAAATTTAACTGAAATCTCCAAACAGGTCTCTGAAATCACATGGAAAGATCTCAAAATTGGAAACTGTTTTTCTCATCTCTATTCCCTTTTTAAACTGCCTTTTTTCCTATGATGCTTATAACTGTAATGATTTCAGTTACCCAATATTTTATTTATATCCTGCTTTAAACCTTTAAATACATTTCTTTTATTCATTTTATGATTATTTAATGAGTGATGGGTAATGAGTGTTAGTGTGTATTAGACAAGAGATTAAAAAAACAGGAATACCTTTTTATTGTGCCCCTTCCACACACTGGGAGTCAGTTCCATATACTTTATAAGCTTATATTTTAACAACTGTCCTAGGAGCTAGATATTGTTATCCCCAAAATACTCATGAGGAATGTGATGATCTGAGAAAATATAATATATGCCCAAAATTAGATGAGGAAGTGGTAATTAGAATTCAAAATTAATTTTATGTAAGTCCTTTGTAATATTGCAAGGAAGAGTATAAGACAGTCTCACTCTGCACTTGAGAAGTTTGAGGTTATTTAAATTAAACATTGATGGAATTTACTATGACATAGATTAATAATTGAAAGAGTTTATGAATCAGGCACTATGCTAAGTGCATTACATTTTGCTAAGTGTATTGCCATGTGAAATATAAGTGGTTTTTAACCTTGACTCTATCAGTAATTTGCTCTATAGTCTTGGGCTAATTATTTAACTTCTCTATGCCTCATTTTGCTCTTTTGTAAACTGTGTTAAGTTATATTTACTTCAGAGAGGTATTAGAAGGGGAAAAAAGTTAATGCCTATAAGATGTTTAGAAGAGTATTAGGTAGGCAAAATTGCTTAAAATTGTAAGCTAGTATAAGAATTATTAGAACTATTAGTGTTTAGTGGAGTTAAATAACTTACAGAAGCCATATGCATATTCTAAGCAAAGCAGGAATATTGACCCAGGCACTTTCACTTCATTATGTTCATAAGGATTTGAGGCTTTAACTTTAGCAATGGTAGATAGCTTAAGGGTTATGCAATATCTACTTTGAAAAGTATCTTGTAAAATATGGAGAATAGATCCAGCATTTTTTTAATGGTAAACCTAAGGACAAGTGGTTACAAGTTCCTAAATTGAAGGAATAGCTACACAAGAGAAAGATTCATGATCTCTTTTCTCCTAGTCCATTATTCACACACAGGGATTATTTTTGGCTGTAATAGCATTATTCATTTTTGAGAGTCTGAGAAAATTCAGTGCTTTTTTTTCAGTTATGATAGCCATGATTTTCTTCCTTTTTGTAAGGTGGCTACTTAGGTAGGAGAGAGAAGAGTTTGTAGTTTTGTTATAGAAGTAAAGAATTTGGCTTAATTTTATCCTTTTCCATCCACATATCAAAATTAAAATATCTGAAATGGATCAATTCCAGTAATTGTGGTAGTTTCATGGTTTTGAATGAAATAATTAGGCTATTATGCAAAATGTTTTTTCCCTATTATTTATTTATTTATTTATTTATTTATTTATTTATTTATATTTTAAGGATACATTGATTACATAAATGTTACACAGAAAGTCCAGGAGTACCCATATGCCACCCCCCCACACACACACCTCCCACAACCTGCCACATACACATCCCTCATCAGTGTGGCATAATGCCTGTGATAGATACACACATTTTGGGGCTTTGCCATCAAGCATGGATCACAGTTCAGACTGTAGACAGCCCTCTTTCCCACACAGTTCTGCATGATACATGATGATACAAAATGGCCTACATCTTCCATTGCGACATCATGCACGACAATTCCCAAGTCCCAAAAAAACCCTGCATTGCAATTGTCCTTCCCTCTCCCTGCCCCCAAAGTGTCCAGTCACCCTGGCTCCACATAATTTTGCAATTTCTTCCATTGCATATATCACAAGTCTATATAGCAGGATACCCACAAGTCCATTCTAGTCCATAGTTCTTCTGCCAATCCCGAAGAGTCTGGTGTGGCAATGTCCCCTCCACCACCAAGTGAGAGGGGGCTTATAACCCCTGGATACGATGGAAGAGATTATCCTGCCTGCAGCTGCAGGCTCTCTCCCTTCCCCAGCATAGCCGTCATCAATCATCAACTCCCAACTAGGTGTCCTGGGTGAGTCAATTGAGTTGTAGTGTAGGATTTGCAGGTCCACAGAATCTCTGGACCCACTTGGCACATTGACAGCCCATACTCTCCAGTCTATGGAAGTACACCTAAAACTCTGACATCAAATATAGGCTTGAATAGAAGAGACAGATGGACCATATACAGTGAAGACATATTTCAGTCAGACTCTGTCACTCTCAGGAGCAAGGATTCCAAATTAGGGCCCACTGGTAAGGCACTAAACTCTGGGGCTATCTGCCCTGATATAGGACCTGGATATCTCCAACGCCCTCAAGAGGCCCTCTGTTTGGGGTGATATCCATTTTGGAAGCATAGGAGTTCCTACTGGGATTTGTATAAGGTTACCTCTCGGTTGACCTCCTGACTCACTTTGACGTCTCTTAGCCCTGGGAACTCATTTGTCTTTACCATTTCCCCCTTTTATTTGAAGTCTTTTTTTCAGTCGTACTGCCCGTTGCCATTTTTTAGTAATCCCTCATTGCCAGGGAGGCTCATCCCCGGGATTCATGCCCCACACTGGGAGGAAGGTAATGTATTCATATTCTGAGTTTGGCTTAGAGAGAGGCCACATTTGAGCAACAAGGAGGTTCTCCAGAGGCAACTCTTAGGCACCCCTTAACACTAGGCTATTTCAATTTCAACAGCAATGACTCATAAGGCTAGTCATCAATAACAAGTGCCTATCCATGGATCATCCTCCTTTGCCAGACACTGCCCCTGCACTCAGGGGGATGTTGCTACTCTTCTAGAAAATGTGACAGAGCTCTCCAGTATGGGAATTCAGTGTTCTCCCATTTACTGAGCAATACTTCATCCCATGACCATGAACCATGGGCATTTGAACAATTATGTATGCCTTTTATGTATGTTCATGTAGACTTTCCCCATGCACACCCATCCTTGACACCCCCCCTCCAATGATCCTCTCCCATTCACATTGTGACCCTTCTGTGATCCATAGCCTCTTCACCGGTGAAGCTATCACAGTAGCCAATTGCAATGAAAAGGAGAATGAAATAATAATGGTATTTAAATGTAAGAGTTAAAATATAAGTGAACTTGATAAAACAAATTAATTTTAGCAAATTTTAAAAAATAGAAAAAAGAAAACAAGATTTTATTAAATGATTGGGCTGTTCAAAAAATGTAAAATTATATATATATATATGTATAAATGTTTTTTTCCCCAAATTATGCCTTGTTGGTGCAATATCTGGTGTCCAGCCTATTTCATGACACCTTCCTCTTATCAGTCTCAAGCAGCCCTCCTTCTATCATTTAATTTTCAAAGAAGGTTTGGGTCACAGCAGAGTCACAGACAGAACACTAGACAATCTCATATGCTCAACCACCTCCTCCATTCCCCCCATACCAAAACCATTTTCTATGTGTATGGCAGCACCAACATAACTGACAAACAGATAGTGAAACCTAGTTTCCCACCATTGTCATTGGTACACATCAAGGTCCACATTTTAGGTCATACACTTTTATAAATTTTGATGCCTGTCACCTTGTCCCGTATCCACCACTGCAGGGCAATGGAAAACACTTCCATGGGGCACCAAATGCCCTATATTCAGCCTACCACATCCCTCCCCACCACCCCTGGGCCAACAACAACCCCTGGCTCCACTCCCCAGATGATTGGATTCACAGATTCATGCCACAGAGTGTCCTGGCTCACCGGTTCATCCCCCACTGTGATCCATCCCTAACAACGTGATTTAAATGCAAGATTCAAAACATAGGAGAACTTAAAAAATAAAAAAAACAGTTAGAAAAAAATTTTTTTAATTAAAAATATGAAAAATAAAAAAATAAATAAAAATAAATAAAAAATGAAAAAATAGAAAAAGAAAACTAGACATTGCCAGTGGACTGGACTATTCAAAATATGTGAAAAAGCAATAAGAACTACATGTATACAAAATTTTTTTCCTGATTCTGCCTTGTCAGTGCTATATCTGGTGTCCAGTCTGTTTTGTGGCACCTTCCTCTTCTCACTGTCAAGCATCCCACCTTTTTACATTTAATTTTCACTCAGAAATAGACGGGGGGAGGGCGACATGGGAGCAGGGATGGTTCCCGGTGGGGGATGAACCAGTGAGCCAGGACACTCTGTGGCATGAATCTGTGAATCCTGTCATCTGGAGAGTTGAGCCGAGGGATCATTGTGGGCCCTGGGGTGGTGGGGAGGGATGGGGTTGATTGAATGAGGGGCTTGGTGGCCTGTGGAAGTGTTTTCCATTGCCTTACAGTGGTGGAGATGGGACAGGGTGAAAGTCATCAAAATTTATAAAAGTATACAAACTAAAATGTGGACCTCTATGTGGACCAATGACAATGTTGGTGAATAACATTTCAGTATCTGTTTGTCAGTTATGTTGGTGCTGTCATCCACGTACAAAAAGGTTTTGGTAAGGAGGGGAATGGAGGAGGAGGTTGAATACATGAGATTGTCTTGTAGTCTGTGTGACTCTACTGTGACCTAAATAGGCTTTTATTCATCAGAGGTACCAAAGTGAGAAAGCCAGGTCCTTCAACCCTCCATTCATAAGCTGGTAGATCATGGAAATAAAGATGTGGGCCCTGAATAAATCATGTCTTATTTGGCTGTGGGCTTCCATTTGCAGTCTTGCACATCTTGGTTCTCCAAAACCATGTCCAGTCTTTCCACCTCACAGGTTCCCAGGAGGACAATTCCTGAAAGTCTCTAATTTCTGATGAGTTTTGGGGGAATGGAGCTAACCTGAAGCTGGCAGTGTGTTTATCTGCAGAAGCTCTGGTGGTGTCCTGGTTGTGCACTGGGAGAGGAGTGACCCTTATGTCTTTATGGAGTGGGTACTGCTGCTGGGCAAGCCTCCTAGTGTTGGCAGCTCCTCCTTCTTACACTGATCCCAGGTTTCTCCTCATTCCAGGTCTGCCCTTTGCCATAGAGGCACTCTTGCTGTTCATCTTCCAAAGTAGTGTCTCACAGATACACCTGGAGTGTAGGGGTCCCTGAGTTTCCAATGGTCTCATTCTTGTGAGTTTGCATTCAACTCTCCAGAAGAGTATGGCTGATTGGGGATGCCAGCCCTC
>PVKH010000573.1:0-23461 GCA_004027955.1 Chaetophractus vellerosus
GCAACCACATGTCTAGTGCCTTTTAAGTTGAGCCAAGTATAATAGTTGAGCCAGGTATAATTTAGGTTTATGTTTTAGAAAGACTGTTCTGTACCATGTTCTGAACTTGATAATTATTTGATAATCTGATAAGTTTCCTTTCTTACCACTCACCATAGTGTGCTTAGCCTTTTGCCTATTTATGCAAGTGGTCTGCATAAAATTAAAAAAAAAACCTTTAAGGCTTGCAAAACCTAGGGTATATAAAAGGCCCTCAGATCCCTTAATAAAAAGCCCTCTACATATTCACCTGACCTGTGTGTGGTGTGTTTCTTCGCCGACTCCTTAGACCACCTTCAGCCCTGCTTCCCTCTGCCTCGGCTGGACCGCGGCAGGAGACTCAGGTTTCAAAACCAAGCTAGCTACTTGAAACCTGGTGGTTCTGCACTTGTTTTCTGTTACTGTGCATGGGAAATCATGGCTTATACCTAACTTAGAGAATACACCAGGATCTTCATTTCTGAAATCTAAGGCCATTATTGTTAAATACATACCACTGCACCTCTTTTCACATATAATCAATGTCTTGAGATTGGTTTCACCTAATGCTCTATAACTCCAACAAGATAATCAGCTTGGGAATGCAACAAATTTACTGCTTTGTTCGGGTACTGAACCCTTTTTTTCACTTCTTTTCATGCTGAATGACTGCTGTTACCTAATGCTGTTTGAATGCACCAGAACATCAGAGATACAAGCCAAGTTAGTTACTTTTCTATCTCATGGTTATACCCTTGTTTTCAGTTACAAACACTGGCAAATCACTGCTTTTATGTAACACTCTGTGAGTACACCAGCTGCATCTGTTTTCAAAGCCTAGCAAGCTACATTTTATTTCATGCCTAGGCCATTGTTTCCAGTTACACTCAATGGCAAATCACTGCTATTACCTAACCATTTGTGAATTCACCAGGATCACCAGTTTTCCATGCCACACAAATATGGCTAAATGCAGGCTGTTCCCTTGATTTCACTTAGTGCCAATGGGAAGTCAGTGGTTTTACCTAATCCTCTATTAAGGAACCTGATACATTATTTAGGAAGCAAACAAATTTCTTCCTTGTATTCAATGCTGCACAGTTGTTTTCTGTTACAATCAATGTCAAATCACTCCTTATACCTAAAACCTGGGAATGCAAATTGGAGAATCTGGTTTCAAAACCAGGCAAGTTACTTGAAAAAAAGGTGATTCTGCACGTGTATTCCATTACCGTGTATGTGAAATCACTGCTTTTACTTAACGATTTGTGAATGCACCAGCTGTGTCTATTTTCAAAGCCTAGCAAGCTACTTGGTTAATTCATGCCTAGGCCATTGTTTTCAGTTAAAGTCAATGGCAAATCACTGCTATTAACTAACACTATGTAAAGGCACCACGATCACCAGTTTTCCATGCCACGCAAGTCTCATGTTTAATTTCTGGCTATGCCCTTGAATTCGCTTAGTGTCAATGGGAAGTTCATGGTTTTAACTAATGCACTATTAAGGAACGAGGTAATTTATTTCAAAAACCAACAAATTTCTTCCTTATATTCAGTGCTGCACAGTTGTTTCCTCTTAAAACCAATGTCAAATCACTCCTCATATCTAAAATCTGGGAATGCATGTTGGTGAGTCAGGTTTCAAAACCAAGTGAGTTACTTGAAAAACTGGTGGTTCTGAACCTGTTTTCCATTACTCTGCATGTGAAATCACTGCTTTCATGTAACGCTTAGAGAATACTGCAGGATTTTCAGTTTTGAAATCTAAGGCTGTTCAATTGATACCAGTGCACCTCTTTCCACATAGAATCAATGTCTAGAGATTGGTTTCACCTAATGCTCTGTAACTGCAACAAGATCATCAGCTGTGGAAAGCAAGCAATTTACTGATTTCTTTGGCTGCTGAACCCTTGTTTTCACCTCGGTCGATGCTAAATGACTGCTATTAGCTAACGTTTTGTGAACTCACAAGGAACATCAGAGTTAGAAGCCAAGTTAGTTACTTCTCTATCTTATGGCTCTGCCCTTGTTTTAGTTACAAACACTGGCAAATCACTGCTTTTACCTAACGATCTGTGAATGCAAGAGCTGGATCCGTTTTCAAAGCCTAGCAAGCTACTTGTTTAATTCATGCCAAGTCAATTATTTTCAGTTCCATCAATGGCAATTCACTGCTATTAACTAAACCTTTGTGAATTCACCAGGATCATCAGTTTTCCATGTCACGCAAGTGTCATGGTTAATTGCCGGCTATGCTCTTGAATTCACTTAGTGTCAATCAGAAGTCAGTGGTTTTCCCTAATGCTCTATTAACGAACCAGATATCTAACTTAGCAAAACCAAAAAATATCTTCCTTGTATTTAATGCTGCACAGTCATTTTCTGTTACAATCAATGTCAAATCATTCCTTATACCTATCACCTGGGAATGCAAGTTGGAGACTCATGATTCAAAACCAAGCATGGTGCTAGAAAAAAAAGTGGTTCTGCACTGATTTTCTGTTACCATGCATGTGAAATCACTGCTTTTACCTGACCATTGGAGAATATAGCAGGATTTCAGTTTTCAAATTGAAGGCCATCACTTGTTCAATTGATACCAGTCCTCCCTTCCACATAGAATCAAAGTCTAGAGATTGGTTTCACCTAATTCTCTATAACTGCAACAAGATCCTCAGCTCTGGAAAGAAAGCAATTTACTGTCTTGTTTGGCTGCTGATCCCTTGTTTTCACATCACTCCATGCTAAATTACTGCTATTATGTAATGCTGTGTGAAAGCACCAGGAACATCTGAGTTAGAACCCATGTTAATTACTTTTCCATCTCATGGCTATGCCCTTATTTAATTTACAAACACTGGCAAATCACTGCTTTTAGCTAATGCTCTGTTAATGCCCTAGAAGCATCCATTTTCAAAGCCTAGCAAGTTACTTGTGTAATTCAAACCAGGCCATTGTTTTTAGTTACAGTCAATAGCAAATCACTGCTATTAACTAATCCTCGGTGAATTCACCAGGTCACCAGTTTTCCATGCCAATCAAGTGTCACAGTTAATTGCAGGCTATGCTCTTGAATTCACTTAGTGTCCATGGGAAGTCAGGGGTTTACCTAATGCTCTATTAAGGAACCAGATGCCTTATTTAGTAAAACCAAGAACTTTCTTACTTGTAGTCAATGCTGAACAGTTATTTTCTGTTACAATCAATATCCAACCACTCCTGATAACTGAAACCTGGGAATAGAAGTTGAAGAATCAGGTTACAGCACCTAGCAAGTTACTTGAAAAACTGGTGGTTCTGCACTTGTTTTCCATTACTGTGCATGTAAAATCACTGCTTTTACCTAACGCTTAGAGAATACAACACAATCTTCAGTTTTCAAATACATGGTTGTTACTTGTTCAATTGAAATCAGTGCACCTCTTTTCAGTGCACCTCTTTTCACATAAAATCAATGTCTACATATTGGTTTCACCTTATGCTCTGTAACTGCAACAAGATCATCAGCTTTGGAAAGCAAGCAATTTACTGCTTTGTTTCACTGCTGAACCCTTGGTTTCACTTTAGTCAGTGCTAAATCACTGCTATTACCTAACAGTGTGTGAAACAAACAGGAATATCAGAGTTAGCAGCCAAGATAGTTATTTCTCTATCTCATGGCTATGCCCTTGTTATCAGTTACAAACACTGGCAAATCACTGCTTTTAACCAATGTTCTGTGAATGCACCAACTGCATCCATTTTCAAAGCAGAGCAAGATACTGGTTTAGTTCATGGCTATGCCATTGTTTTCAGTTACATTCAAAGGGAAATGACTGCTATTTATCTAATCCTTTGATAATGCACCAGGATCACCAGTTTTCCATGCCATGCTAGTGTCCTGGTTAATTGCTGGCTATGTCCTTGAATTCACATAGTGTCAATGGGAAGTCAGTAGTTTTATATAATGCTGTATTAATGAACCAGATACCTTATTTAGGAAAACCAACAAATTTCTCCCTTTTATTCAATGCTACACAGTTGTTTTCTGTTACAACCAATGTCAAATCACTCCTAATACCTAAAACCCTGGAATTGTAGTTGGTGACTCAGGTTTCTAAACCAAGTAATTACTGAAAAACTGGTGGTTCTGCACTTGTTTTCCATTACTATGCATGTGAAATCACTGCTTTTACATAACGCTTAGAGAATACAGCAGGATCTTCAGTTTTGAAATCCATGGCTGTTACTTCTTCAATTGATACCAGTGCACCTCTTTTCACATAGAATCAATGTCTAGAGATTGGTTTCACCTAATGCTCTACACCTGCAGCAAGATCATCTGATTTGAAAAGCAAGCAATTTACTGCTCTGTATTGCTGCTGTACCCATGTTTTCACTTCAGTCAGTGCTAATTGAGTGCTATTAGCTAACGCTGTGTGAATGTACCAGAACATTAGAGTTAGAAGCCAGGTTAGTTACTTCTTCTTCTCATGCCTATGCCCTTGTTTTCAGTTACACACACTGGCAAATCACTGCTTTAACCTAACACTCTGTGAATGCACCAGCTGCATCTGTTTTCAAAGCCTAGAAAGCTACTTGTTTAACTCATGCCTAGGCCATTCTTTTCAGTTACACTCAATGACAAATCACTGCTATTACCTAACCCTTTGTGAATTCACCAGGATCACCAGTTTTCCATGCCACGCAAGTGTCATGGTTAATTGAAGGCTTTGTCCTCGAATTCACTTGGAGTCAATGGGAAGTAAGTTGCTATACCTATGGCTCTATTAAGGAATGAGATACCTTATTTAGGAAAACCAAGAAACTTCATCCTTGTATTCAATGCTTCAGAGTTGATTTCTGTTACAATCAATGTCAAATCATTCCTTATATGTAAAACCTGGGAATCCAAGTTATAGATTCAGGTTTCAAAACCAAGCAAGTTACTTGAAAAACTGGTGCTTCTGCACTTGTTTTCTGTTACCATGCTTGTGAAATCACTCCTTTTACCTAACACTTAGAGAATAAAGCAGGATGTTCAGTTTTGAAATTCAAGGCCATTACTTTTCTAATTGATACCAGTGCACCTCTTTTTACATAGAATCAATGTCTTGAGATTGGTTTCACCTAATTCTCTATAACTGCATCAAGATCATCAGCGTTGGAAAGAAAGCAATTTGCTGCTTTGTTTGTCTGCTGAAACCTTGTTTTCACTTCATTAATGCTAAATGACTGCTATTTCCTAAAGCAGTGTGAAGGCACCAGGAACATCAGAGGCAGAAGCCAAGTTAGTTACTTCTTTATCTCATAGCTATGTCTTTGCTTTCAGTTACAAACACTGGCAAATCACTGCTTTTACTTAATGGTGTGTGAATACACCAGCTGCATCCGTTTTCAAAGCCTGAAAGCTAGATGTTTAATTCGTGCCTAGGCCATTGTTTCAGGTGCAGTCAATGGCAAATCACTGCTATTACCTAACCCATTGTGAATGCACCAGGAGCATCACTTTTCTGGCAATGCAAGAGTCATGGTTAATTGCACGCTAAACCCTTGAATTCACTTAGTGTCAATGGGAAGACAGTGGTTTTACCAAATGCTCTATTAAGGAACAAGATGCCTTATTTAAGAAAACCAACAAATTTCTTAGATCTGTTCAATGCTGCGCAGTTGCTTTCTGTTTCAATGAATCTCAAATCACTCCTTGTACCTAAAACCTGGGTATGCAAGTTTGAGACTCAGATAACAAAACCAAGTGAGTTACTTGAAAAACATGTGGTTCTGCACTTGTTTTCCATTACCGTGCATGTGAAATCACTTCTTTACCTAACGCTTAGAGAATGCAGCAGGATCTTCAGGTTTGAAATCCAAGGCCGTTACTGGTTCAAATGATACCAGTGCACCTCTTTTCACATAAAATCAATGTCTACAGATTGGTTTCACCTAATGCTCTATAACTGAAACAAGATCATCAATTATGGAAAGCAAGCAGTTCAATGCTTTCTTTGTGTGCTTGGACCCTTGTTTTCACTTCAGTCAATGCTAAATGACTGCTATTACCTAACACTGTGTGAATGCACCAGGAACATCAGAGTTAGAAGCCAAGTTAGTTACTTCTGTTTCTTAAAGGCTATACCCTTGCATTAGTTACAAACACTGGCATATCACTGCTTTCACCTAACACTCTGTGAATGCACCAGCTGCACCCTTTTTCAAAGCCTAGCAAGTTTCTTCTTTAATTCATGCCTAGGTCATTGTTTTCAGTTACAATTACAAATCACTTCTATTACCTAACCCTTTGTGAATTCTTCAGGATGACCAGTTTTCCATGCCACTCAAGTGTCATGGTTAATTGCAGGCTCCGCCCATGAATATACTTAGTGTCAATGGGAATTCAGTGGTTTTACCTAATGCTCTATTAAGGAACCAGATATATTATTTAGGAAAACCAACAAATTTCTTCCTTGTATTCAATGCTGCACAGTTGTTTTCTTTATACTCAATGTCAAAGCACTCCTTACAACTAAAACCTGGGAATGCAAGTTGGAGATTCAGGTTTCAAAGCCATGGGAGTATCTTGAAAAACTGGTTGTTCTGTACTTGTTTTCCATTACTGTGCATGTGAAATCACTGCTTTTATCTACTGCTTATAGTATACAGCAGGATCTTCAGTTTTGAAATCCAAGGTCTTTACTTATTCAATTGATACCAGAGCACCTCTTTTCACAGAGAATCAATGTCTAGAGATTGGTTTCACCAATTGCTCTATAACTGCAAAAAGATCATCAGTTTTGGAATGCAAGCAATTCACTCTTTTATTTCACTACTGAACTCATTTTTTCACTTCAATTAGTTCTAAACGAGTGCTATTACCTAAAGCTGTGTGAACGCAACAGGAACATCAGAGTTAGAGGCCAGGTTAGTTACTTCTCTAACTCATGACTATGCCCTTGTTTTCAGTTACAAACACTGGTAATCACTGATTTTACTTAACACTCTGTGAATGCACAAGCTGCATCCGTTTTCAAAGCTTAGCAACTTTCTTGTTTAACTCATGCCTAGGCCATTGTTTGCAGTTACAATCAATGGCAAATCACTGCTATTAACTTACCCTTTGTGAATTCACCAGGATCAACAGTTTTCCAAGCTAGGGATGTGTCATGGATAATTGCAGGCTTTTCCCTTGAATTCACTTACTGTGAAAGGAAGTCAGTCATTTTACCTAATGCTCTGCTAAGGACCCAGATACCTTATTTAGGAAAACCAGCAAATTTCTTCCTTGTATTCTATGCTGCACAGTTGTTTTCTGTTACAATCCATGTCAAATCACTCCTTATACCTAAAACACTGGAATGGTAGTTGGTGACTCAGGTTTCAAAACCAAGTGAGGTGGTTAAAAAATGGAGGTTCTGCACTTGTTTTCCATTACTATGTGTGTGAAATCACTGCTTTTACCTAACGATTTGAGAATATAGCAGGATCTTCTGTTCTGAAATCCAAGGCTGTTACTTGTTCAATTGACACCAGAGCACCTCTTTTCATGTAGAATCAATGTCTAGAGATTGGGTTCACATAATGCTCTATAACTGTAACAAGATCATCAGCATTGGAAAGCAAGCAATTTACTAATTTGTATGGCAGCTGAACCTTTGTTTTTACTTCAGTCAATGGGAAATGACTGCTATTACCTAAAGCTGGGTGAATGCACCAGGAACATCAGAGTTAGAAATCAGGTTAGTAACTTCTCAATCTCATGGTTAGGCCTTGTTTTCAGTTAAAAACACTGGCAAATAACTGCCTTTACATAAATCTCTTTGAATGAACCAGCTGCAACAGTTTTCAAAGCCTAGCAAGCTACTTGTTTAATTCATGCCTAGGCCATTGTTTTCAGTTACAGTAAAAGGCAAATCACTGCTATTACCTAAAACTTTGTGAATGCACCAGGATCACTGGTTTTCCATTCCATGCAAGTTTCATGGTTAACTGCTGGCTATGCCCTTGAATTCACTTAGTATCAATGGGAAGTAAGAGGTTTTACCTAATTCTCTAATAAGGAACCAAATACGTTATTTAGGAAAACCAACAAATTTCTTCCTTGTATTCAATGCTGCACATTTGTTTTCTGTTACAAGCAATGTCAAATAACTCCTTATACCTAACAGCTGGGAATGCAAGTTGGAGACTCATGTGTCAAAACAAGTGAGTTACTTGAAAAACTGGTGGTTCTGCACTTGTTTTCCATTACCGTACATGTGAAATCACTGCTTTTACACAATGCTCATAGAAATCAGCAGGATCTTCAGTTTTGAAATCCAAGGCTGTTACTTGTTCAATTGATACCAGTGCAACTGTTTTCACATAGAATCAATATCTAGAGATTGATTTAACTTTATTCTCCATAACTGAAACAAGATCGTCAGCTTAGGAAAGCAAGCAATTTACTGCTTTGTTTGGCTGCTGAACCCTTGTTTTCACTTCTGTCAATGCGAAATGACTGCTTTTACCTAACCCTGTGTGAACGCACCAGGAAGATCAGAGTTACTATCCAAGTTAGTTTTGTCTGTACATCATGGGTGTGACATTATTTTCAGTTATAAACACTGGCAAATCACTGCTTTCACCTGATGCCATATGAATGCAACAGCTGCATCCATTTTCAAACCATAGCAATCTACTTGTTTAATTCAAGACAAGGCCATTTTTTTTCACTTACAGTCAATGGGAAATCACTGTTATTTTCTAACCCTTTGTGAATTCACAAATATCACCTGTTTTCCATGCCACGCAAATGCCATGGTTATTTGCCAGCTATGCCCATGAATTCACTTAGTGTCAATGGGAAGTCAGTGGTTTTACCTAGTGCACTATTAAGGAGCCAGGTACCTTATTAAGGAAAACCAATAAATTTCTTCCTTGTATTCAATGTTGCACAGTTATTTTATGTTAAAATCAATGTCATATCACTCCTTATTCCTAAAATCAGGGAATGCACATTGAAGACTCAGGTTTCAAATTCAAGCGATTTACCTGAAAAACTGGTGGTTCTGCAGTTGTTTTCTGTTACCATGTATGTGAAATCACTGCTTTTACCTAATGCTTAGATTATAGAGCAGGATCTTCAGGTTTGAAATCTAAGGCCGTTACTTGTTCATTTGATACCAGTTTACCCATTTTCACATAGAATCAATGTCTACTGATTGGTTTCACCTAATGATCTATAACTGCAATAAGATCATCAGCTTTGGAAAGCCAGCAATTTACTGCTTTGTTTGGTGCAGACCCTTGTTTTCACCTCAGTCAATGATAAATGACTGCTATTATCTAAAGCTCTGTGAACACAGCAGGAACAACAGAGTTTGGAGCCAAGTTAACTACTTCTCTATCTCATGGCTATGCCCTAGTTTTCAGTTTGAAACAGTGGCAAATCACTGCTTTTACCTAATGCTCTGTGAATGCATCAGCTGCTTCTGTTTCCATGGCTAGCAAGCTACTTGTTTAATTCATGCCTAGGCCATTTTTTTCAGTTACATTCAATGGCAAATCACTGCTATTTCCTAACCCTTTATGTATTCACCAGGATCACCAGTTTTCCATGCCATGCAAGGGTCATGGTTAATTGCAGGCTATGCCCTTGAAATCACTTAGTGTCAATAAGAACACTGTGGTTTTACCTAATGCTCTATTATGGAACCAGATATCTTATTTAGGAAAACCAACAAATTTCTTCCTTGTATTCAATGCTGCACAGTTGTTTATGTTACAATGAATGCCAAATCACTCCTTATACCTAAAACCTGGGAATTCATGTCTGAGACACAGGTCCCAAAAGCAAAGCGAATTACTTGAAAAACTGGTGGTTTTGCACTTGTTTTCCTTTACACTTCATGTGAAATCACTGCTTTTACTTAATACTTAGAGAATACAGGAGGATCTTCAGTTTTGAAATGCAAGGCCAATACCTGTTCAATTGATGCAAGTGAGCCTCTTTTCACATAAAATCAATCTCTATAGGATGGTTTCACCAAATTCTCTATAACTGCAACAAGATCATCAGCTTTGGAAAGCAAGCAATTTACTGCTTTGTTTGGATGCTGAATCCTTGTTTTCACTTCAGTCAATGCTAAAAGACTGCTATTATGTAACACTGTGTGAATGCAACATGAACATTGGAGTTTGAAGCTAAGTCAGTTACCTCTCCAGGTAATGGCTATGCCCTGGTTTTCAGTTACAGACACTGGAAAATCACTGCTTTTAACTAATGTGCTGTGAATACACCAGCTGCATCCGTTCTCAAAGCCTAGCAAGCTACTTTTTTAGTTGATGCCTAGGATATTGTTTCAATTCCAGTCAATGGTAAATGACTGTTGTTTCCTAACCCTTTATGAATTCACCAGGATCACCAGTTTTCCAGGCCATGGAAGTGCCATGTTTAATTGCCGGCTATGCCCTTTAATTCACTTAGTGTCAATAGAAGTTTCTGTGTTTAGCTAATTCTGTATAAAAGATCCAGATATCTTATTTAGGAAAACCAACAAATTTCTTCCTTGTATTAAATGCTGCACAGTTGTTTTCTGTTACAATCAATGTCAAATCACTCCTTATACATAAAAGCTGGGAATGCAATTTGGAGACTCGGGTTTTAAAACCAAGCCAGTTACTTTAGTAACTGGAGATTCTGCACTTGTTTTCCATTACCAGGCATGTGAAATCACTGCTCTTACCCAACACTCATGGAATACAGCAGGATCTTCAATTTTGAAATCTAAGGCCGTTTCTTCTTCAATTGATACCAGTGCAGCTCTTTTCACATTAAATCACTGTCTAGATATTGGTTTCATCTTAGGCTCTATAACTGCAACAAATCATCAGCTTTGGAAAACAAGCAATTTACTGTTTTGTTTCACTGCTGAACCCTTGGTTTCACTTCAGTCAGTGCTAAATGACTGCTATTACCTAACACTGTGTGAGTGCACCAGGAACATCAGAGTAAGAAGCCAAGATAATTATTTCTCTATCTCATGGCTATGCCCTTGTTATCAGTTACAAACACTGGCAAATCACTGCTTTTAACTAATGCTCTGTGAATGTACCAGATTCATCCCTTTTCAAAGCCTAGTATGGTATTTGTTTAATTCAAGCATTGGCCATTGTTTTCAGTTACAGTCAATGGCAAATCACTGCTGTTACCTTATACTTTTTAATACATCAGTATCACCAGTTTTCCATGTCACACAAGTGTCATGGTTAATTGCAGTCTAGGCCCTTGAATTCAATTAGTGGTAATGGGAAGTCAGTTGTTTTACCTAATGTTCTATTAAGGAACCAGATAGCTTATTTAGGAAAAGCAACATATTTCTTCCTTGTATTCAATTCTCACAGTTGTTTTCTATTACAATCAATGTCAAATCACTCCTTATACCTGAAACCTGGGAATGCAAGTTGGAGATCAGGATTCAACACCAATTGAGTTACTTGAATGACTGGAGGTTCTATACTTGTTTCACATGACCGAGCATGTGAACTCAATGATTTTACCCAACACTTAGAGAACAAAGCAGGATCTTCAGTTTTGAAATCCAAGACTGTTACTTGTTGAATTGAAGTCAGTGCACCTCTTTTCACATAGAATCGATGTCTAGATACTGCATTCACCTGATGCTATATAGCTACAACAAGATCTTCAGCTTTGGAAAGGAAGCAATTTACTGCTTTGTTTGGATGCTGAACAATTTTTTTCCTTTCAGTCAATGCTAAATGACTGCTATTACCGAACACTGTGTGAACACACCCAGAACACCAGAGTTACAAGCCAAGTAAATTAATTCCCTATCTCATGCCTTTGCCTGAGTTTTCAGTTAGAAACACTGGGAAATCACTGCTTTTACCTAAAGCTCTGTGAATGCACCAGCTGCATCTGCTTTCAAAGCCTTACAAGCTACTTTTTTAGTTCGTTCCTAGTCCATTGTTTTCAGTTACAGTCAATGACAAATGACTGATATTACCTAACCCTTTTTGAATTCACCACGATCACCACTTTTCCATGCCATGCAAATGTCATGGTTAATTGCAGGCTATGCACTTTAATTTGCTTAGTGTCAATGAGAAGTCAGTGGTTTTACCTAACACTCTATTAAGGAACCAGATACCTTATTTAGGAAAACCAACAAATTTCTTCCTTGTATTCAATGCTGCACAGTTGTTTTCTGTTACAATCAATGTCAAATCACTTCTTATACCTAAAACCCTGGAATGGTAGTTGGTGACTCAGGTTTCAAAACCAAGTGAGTTGGTTAAAAACTGGTGGTTCTGCACCTTTTTCCATTACCATGCATGTGAAATCACTGATTTTACCTAATGCTGCCCATTTGTTTTCTGTTACAGTCAATGTCAAGTCATTCATTATAATTAAAACCTGGAATACAAATTTGAGATGCAGGATTCAAAACCAAGCGAGTTACTTGAGACAACGGTGGTCCTGCACTTGTTTTCCAATACCGTGGATGTGAAATCACTGCTTTTACCTAATGCATAGAGCAGAATCTTCTGTTTTGAAATCCAAGGCCATTATTTGTTCAATTGACACCAGTGCACCTCTTTTCAAGTAGAATCAATGTCTAGAGATTGGTTTCACATAATGCTCTATAACTGCAACAAGATCATCAGCATTGGAAAGGAAGCAATTTACTACTTTGTTTGGCTGCTGAATCTTTCTTTTTACTTCAGTCAATGGGAAATGACTGCTATTACCTAAAGCTGGGTGAATGCACCAGGAACATCAGAGTTAGAAACCAAGTTAGTAACTCCTCTATCTCATGGTTATGCCCTTGTTTTCAGTTAAAAACACTGGCAAATAACTGCTTTTACCTAAATCTCTTTGAATGAACCAGCTGCAACTGTTTTCAAAGCCTAGCAAGCTACTTGTTTAATTCATGCCTAGGCCATTGTTTTCAGTTACAGTAAAAGGCAAATCACTGCTATTACCTAACCATTTGTGAATACACCATGACCACCAGTTTTACATGCCATGCAAGTGTCATGGTTAATTACAGGCTATGCCCTTGAATTCAATTGTGTCAATGGGAAGTCAGTGGGTTTACCTAATGCTCTATTAAGGAACCAGATAACTTATTTAGGAAAACCAACAAATTTCTTCCTTGTATGCAATGTTGCACAGTTTTTTTCTGTGACAATCAATGTCAAACCACTCCTCATACCTAAAACCTGGGAATGCATGTTGGAGACTCAGATTTCAAAACCAAGTGAGTTGTTTGAAAACCTGGTGGTTCTGAACTTGTTTTCTGTTACCCTGCATGTGAAATCATGGCTTTTACCTACCGCTTAGAGAATACAGCAGGATCTTCAGTTTTGAAATCCAATGCCATTTGTTGTTCAATTCATACCCATGCACCTCTCTTCACATCGAATCAATTTCTAGAGATTAGTTTCACCTAATGCTCTATAACTGCAACAAGATCATCAGCTTTGGAAAGCAAGGAATTTACTGCTTTTCTTGGCTGATGATCCCTTATTTTCACTTCAGCCAATGCTAAAAGACTGCTATTACCTAGCACTATGTGAAGGCACCAGAAACATCAGAGGTTGAAGTCAAGTTAGTTACTTCTCTAACTCATGGCTATTCCATTGTTTTCAGTTACAAACACTGGAAAATCACTGCTTTTACATAACGCTCTGTGAATGAACCAGTTCATCCATTTTCAAAGCCTAGCAAGATACTTATTTAATTCATGCATAGGCATTGTTTTCAGTTACAGTCAATGGCAAATCACTGCTATTACCTAACCCTTTGTTGTTTCACCAGGATCACCAGTTTCCCATGCCACACAAGTGACTTGGTTAATTGCAGGCTATGCCCTTGAATTCACTTAGTGTAAATGGGAAGTCACTGGTTTTACCTAATGCTCTATTAAGGAACCAGATACCTTATTTAGGAAAGTCTACAAATTTCTTCCTTTTATTCCATGCTGCACAGTTGTTTTCTCTTACAATCAATGTCAAATCTCTCCTTATACCTACATCCTGAGTATGCAAGTTGGAGACTCAGGTTTCAAAACCAAGCTAGTTACTTGAAAAACTGGTTGTTCTGCACTTGTTTACTGTTACCGTTCATGTGAAATCACTGCTTTTAACTAACACTTAGAGAATAAAGCAGGATCTTCAGTTTTGAAAGCCAAAGCCATTAGCTTTTCACTTGATACCACTGCACCTCTTTTCACATAGAATCAATGTGTAGAGATTCTTTTCACCTAATGCTCAATAACTGCAAAAGCATGATCAGCTTTGGAAAGGAAGTGATTTACTGCTTTGTATCACTGCTGAAACTTTGTTTTCTCTTCAGTCAATGCTAAATGAGTGCAGTTACCTAATGCTGTTTGAACACACAAGGAACATCAGAGCTAGAAGCCAAGTTATTTACTTGTCTATCTCATGCCTATGTCTTTGTTTTCAGTTAAAAACACTGGCAAATCACTGCCTTTACCTAACGCTCTATGAATGAATGAGGCACATCCGTATTCAAAGCTTCACAACTTACTTGTTTAATTCATGCCTAGGCCATTGATTTCAGTTACAGTCAATGGCAAATCACTGCTTTTACTTAGCCCTTTGTGGAATCACCAGGATCACCAGTTTTCCATGCCACACAAGTGTCATTGTTAAATTCAGGCTATTCCCTTAAATTCACTTATTGTCAATGGGAAGTCAGTGGTTTTACCTAATGCTCTTTTAAGGAACAAGATACCTTATTTAGGAAAAACAACAAATTTCTCCTTCCATTTAATGTTGCACAGTTGTTTTCAGTTACAACCAATGTGAAATCACTCCTTATACCTAAAACCTGGGAAAGCACCTTTGAGTCTCAGGTTTCAAAACCAACCATGTTACATAAAAAAGCGGTGGTTCAGCACTTGTTTTCCATTACCATGAATGTGAAATCACTGCTTTTACCTAACACTTAGAGAATACTGCTGGATCTTCACTTTTGAAATCCAAAGCCGTTACTTGTTCAACTGAAACCAGAGCAACTCTTTTCACATAGAATCACTGTCTAGAGAGTGGTTTCCCCAAATGGTCAATGATGGCAACAAGATCATCAGCTTTGGAAAGCAAGCAATTTACTGCTTTTTTGGGCTTCTGAACCCTTGTTTTCACTTCAGTCAATGCTAAATGACTGCTATTACCTAATGATGTGTGAACACACCAGGAACATCAGCGTCAGAAGCCAAGTTATTTACTTCTCTATCTCATGGCTATGCCTTGTTTTCAGTTACAAACAATGACAAATCACAGCTTTTTCCTAATGCTCTGTGAATGCACCACTGCATCCGTTTTCAAAGCCTAGCAAGCTACTTGTATAATTCATGCCTAGACAATGATGTTCAGTTACACTCAATGGGAAATCACTGCTACTACCTAATGCTTTGTGAATTCACCAGGATCACCAGTTTTCCATGGCCCACAAGCATCCTGGTTAAATTCAGGCTATGCCCTTGTATTCACTTACTGTCAATGGGATGTCAGTGGTTTTACCTAATGCTCTTTTATGGAACCAGATAGCTTATTTAGGAAAACAAACAAATTTCTTCCTTGTAATCAATACTGCATGTTTTTTTTTCTGTTACAATCAATGTCAAGTGACTCATTATACTAGGTATAAACCTGGGAATGCAAGTTGGAGACTCAGCTTTCAAAACCAAGCAAGTTACTTGAAGAACTGTTGGTTCTGCACTTGTTTTCCATTGCCGTGGATGGGAAATCACTGCTTTTACCTAACACTTAGAGAATACAGAAGGATCTTCAGTTTTGAAATCCAAGGATGTTACTTGTTGAATTGATACCAGTGCACCTCTTTTCACATAGAATCAATGTCTAGAGATTGGTTTCACCTTATCTTCCATAACTGCAACAAGATCATCAGCTTTGGAAAGCAATCAATTTACTGCTTTGTTTGGTTTCTGAACCCTTTTTTTCACTTCAGTCAATGCTAAATGGCTGCTATTACTTAACAATGTGTGAATGCACCAGGTACATCAGAGTTAGAAGCCTAGATAGTTGCTGCTCTATTGCATGGCTATGCCCTTCTTTTCAGTTACAAACACTGGCAAATGACTACTTTTACCCAATGCTCTTTGAATGCACCAGCTGCATCCATTTTCAAAGCCTAGCAAGCTACTTGCTTAATTCATGCCTGGAACATTGTTTTCAGTTGCAGTCAATGGCAAATCACTGCAATTACATATCTCTTTGTGAATGCAACAGTATCACCAGTTTTCCATTCCATGCAAGTGTGATGGTTAATTGCAGGCTATGCCCTTGAATTCACTTAGTGGCAATGGGAGTCAGTGGTTTTACCAACTGCTCTATTAAGGAACCAGATACCTTTTTTAGGAAAACCAAGAAATTTCTTCAATGTATTCAATTCTGCACACTTGTTTTCTTTTAAAATCAATGTCAAATCACTCAATATACCTAAAACCTGGGAATGCAAGTTGGAGACTCAAGTTTCAAAACCAAGCAAGTTACGTAAAAAACTGCTGGTTCTGCACTTCTATTCTGTTACCATGCATGTGAAATCTCTGCTTTTACCTAACTCTTAGAGAATATAGCAGGAGCTTCAGTTTTAAAATCCAAGGCCGTTACTTGTTCAATTGATACTAGCCCACCTCTTTTCACATACAATCAATGTCTAGAGAGCAGTTTCACCTATGCTCCATAACTGAAACCAGATCATCAGCTTTGGAAAGCAAGCAATTTACTGCTTTGTTTGTTTGGCTGCTGAACACTTGTTTTTGCTTCAACAATGCTAAATGACTGCTTTATCCAGGGCTGTGTGAAGGCAACAGGAACATCAGAGTTAGAAGTCAAGTTAGTTACTTCATTATGTCATGGCTATGCCCTTGTTTTCAGTTACAAACACTGGCAAATCACTGGTTTTACTTGAGGCTCTGTGAATGCCCCAGCTGCATCCTTTTCAAGGCCTAGCAAGCTACTTCTTTAATTCATGCCAAGGCCATTGTTTTCAGTTGCAGTCAAAGGCAAATCACTGCTACTTCAATACCCTTTGTGCATGCCCCAGGATCACCAGTTTTCCATGCTACAGAAGTGTTGTGGTTAATTGCAGGCTATGCCCTTGAATTCACTTACTGTCAATGGGAAGCAGGTGATTTTACCTAATGCTCTATTAAGGAACAAGCTATCTTATTTAGGAAAACCAACAAATGTTTTCCTTGTATTGAAGGATGCACAGTTGTTTCCTGTTACAATCAATGTCAAATTGCTCCTTATACTTAAAACCAGGGAATGCATTTTGGAGACTCAGGTTTCAAAACCAAGCGTGCTACTTGAAAAAGTGGTGGTTCTGCACTTCTATTCTTTTACCATGCATGTGAAATCATTGCTTTTGCCTAATGCTTAGAGAATACAGCAGGATCTTCAGTTTAGAATTCCAAGGCTGTTACTTGATCAATTTATACCAGCACACCTCTTTCACATAGAATCAATGTCTAGAGATTGGTTTCACCTAATGCTATATAACTGCAACCAAATCATCAGCTTTGGAAAGCATCAATTTACTGATTTGTTTGGCCGCTGAACCCTTGTATTCCCTTCCATCATTGCTAAATGACTGCTATGACCTAAAGCTATGTTAACACAACAGGAATATCAGAGTTAGAAGCCAAGGTAGTTACTTCTCTATCTCATGACTATGCCCTTGTTTTCAGTTACACACACTGGCAAATCACTGCTTTTACATAACGCTCTGTAAATGACCCAGCTGCATCCATTTTCAAAGCCTAGAAAGCTACTTTTTAAAATTAATGCATTGCATATGTCATTGTTTTCAGTTGCAGACAATGGCAAATCACTGCTATTACCTAACCGTTTGTGAATGTTACAGGAACTCAAGTTTTCCATGCCACACAAGTGTCATGTTTAATTGCAGGCTATGTCCTTGAATTCACTTAGTGTCAATGGGAAGTCAGTGATTTTACATAATGCTCTATTAAGGAACTATATGCCTTAATTAGGGAAACCAACAAATTTCTTCCTTGTATTCAAGCCTGCACAGTTGTTTTCTGTTACAATCAATGTCAAATCACTCCTTATACTTAAAACCCTGGAAAGGTAATTGGACACTTAGGTTTCAAAACCAAGCAATTTACTTGAAAAAGTGGTGGTTCTGCACTTGGTTTCCCTTACCATGCATATGAAAACACTTCTTTTACCTAAAGTTTACAAAATACAGCATGATCTTCAGTTTTGAAATCCAGGGCAGATAACTATTCAATTGATGCAAGTTCATCACTTTTCACATAGAATCAATATCTGGAGGATGGTTTCACCTAATGCTGAATAACTGCAACAACTTCATCAGCTTTGGAAAGCAAGCATTTTCCTGCTTTGTTTGGCTGCTGAACCCTTGTTTTCACAACAGTCAATGCTAAATGACTGCTGTTACGTAATGCTTTATGAACACACCAGGAATATCAGAGTTGAAGCCAAGATAGTTACTTCTCTATCTCATAGCTATGCTCTTGTTATCAGTTACAAACACTGGCAAATCACGGCTTTCAACTAATGCTTTTTGAACGCACCAGCTGCATCATTTTTCAAAGCCTAGCAAGTACTTGTTTAATTCAGACTTATGCCATTGTTTTCAGTTACAGTCGATGGCAAATCACTGCTATTACCTAAGCCTTTGTGTGTGCACCATGACCACCAGTTTTCCATGCCACAGAAGTGTCATCATTAATTACAGGCAATGCCCTTGAAATCACGTACTCCCAATGGGAAGTCAGTGGTTTTACCTAATGCTCTATTAAGGAACCAGATACCTTATTTTGGAAAACCAACATATTTCTTCCTTGTATTGAATGCTGCACATTGTTTTCTATTACATTCATTGTCAAATCACTCCTCATAACTAAAAGCTGGGAATGCAGATTGGAGACTGAGGTTTCAAAACCAAGCCAGTTAGTTGAAAAACTGATGGTTCTACTCATGTTTTCCATTACCATGCATGTGAAATCACTGCTTTTACCTAGTGCTTAGAGAATACAGCAGGATCTTCAGTTTTGAAATCCAATGTCGTTACTTTTTCAATTGATACCAGCACACCTCATTTAACATAGAATCAATGTCTAGAGTTTGGTTTCACTAAAAGATCTATAACTGCAACAAGATCATCAGCTTTGGAAAGCAAACAATTTACTTTGTTTGGCTGTGAACCCTTGTTTTGACTTCAGTGAATTCTAAATGACTGCTTTTACCTAACACAGTATGAACACACCGAGAACATCAGAGTTAGAAGCCAAGTTATTTCCTTCTCTATCTCATGGCTATGAGATTATTATTATTATTATTATAACAAACACTTGCAAATCACTGCTTTCACCTGAGGCTCTATGAATGCACCAGCTATTTCCATTATCAAAGCCGAGCAAGCAACTTGTTTAATGCATGCTTAGGCCATTGTTTTCAGTTGCAGTCAATGGCAAATCACTGCTTTAACCTAAGCCTTTGGAATGCACCAGGATCAACAGTTTTCCATGCAAAGCAGGTGTCATGGTTAATTGCAGGCTATGCCCTTGAATTCACTTAGACTCAATGGGAAGAAAGTGGTTTACTTAATGCTGTATTAAAGAACCAGATACCTTATTTAGGAAAACCAACAAATTTTTTCCTTGTATTCAATGCTGCATATTTGTTTTCTGTTTCAATCAATGTCAAATCACTCATTGTACCTAAAACCTGGGAATGCAAGTTGGAGCCTCAGGTTTCAAAACCATGTGAGTTACTTGAAAAACTTGTGGTTCTGCACTTGTTTTCCATTAACGTCCATTTGAAATCACTGCTTTTACCTAGTGCTTAGAGAATACAGAATGATCTTCAGTTTTGAAATCCAAGTGGGTTAATTGTTCAATTGATGCCAGCACAGCTCATTTCACATAGAATCAATGTCTAGAGTTTGGTTTTACTAAAAGATCTATAACTGCAACAAGATCATCAGTTTTGGAAAGCATGCAATTTACTATTTTTTTTTTTTTGGCTGCTGAACACTTGTTTTCACTTCAGTCAATTCTAAATTACTGCTTTTACCTAACACTGAGTGAACACACCAGGAACATCAGAGTAAGAAGCTAAGTAGTTACTTTTCTAACTCATGGCTACGACCTTGTTTTCAGTTACAAACACTAGAAAACCAGTGCTCTTACCTAACACTCTTTGAATGGACCAGGTGCATCCATTTTCAAAGCCTAGCAAGGTACTTGTTTAATTCATGCCTAGGCCATTTTTTTCAGTTAGTCAATGGCAAATCACTGCTCTTACCTAAATTTTTGTGAATGCACCAGGTTCACCAGTTTTCCATGCCACACCAGTGTCATTGTTAATTGCACGCTATGCCCTTGAATTCACTTAGTGTCAATGGGAAGTCAGTGGTTTTACCTAATGCTCTATTAAGGAACAAGATACGTCATTTAGTAAAACCAACAAATTTCTTCCTTGTAGTCAATGCTGAACACTTGTTTTCTGTTACAATAAATGTCAAAGTACTCCTTATACCTAAAACCTGGGAATGTAATTTGGAGAGTCAGGTTTCAATACCAAGTGAGTTACTTGAAAAACTGGTGGTTCTGCACTTGTTTCCCATTTCTGTGCGTTTGAAATCACTGCTTTTACCTAACAATTTGAGAATACAGCAGGATCTTCTGTTCTGAAATCCAAGGCCACTACTTGTTCAATTGACACCCGTGCACCTCCTTTCACATAGAATCATTGTCTACAGATTGTTTTCACCTAATGCTCTATAACCGCAACTACATCATCAGCTTTGGAAAGCAAAAATTTACTGATTTTTTTTTTTGCTGCTGAACCCACTGTTTCATTTCAGTCAAGGTTAAACGAGTGGTATTACCTAACCCTGTGTGAGTGCACAAGGAACATCAGAGTTAGAAGCAACTTTAGTTACTTCTCTATCTCATGGCTATGCCATTTTTTTCAGTTACAAACACTGGAAAATCACTGCTTTTACCTAAAACCTTGTGAATTCACTACCTACATCCATTTTAAAAGCCTAGAAACCCTCTTGTTTAATTCATGCCTGGGCCATTGTTTTCACTTACAGTCAATGGCAAATCACTGCTATTACATAACTCTTTGTGAATTCCCTAGGGTAACTAATTTTCCATGATACACTAGGGTCATGGTTAATTGCAGGCTATGCCCTTGAATTCACTTTGTGACAATGGGAAGTGAGAGGCTTTACCTAATGCACTGGTAAGGAACCAGACACCTTATTTAGGAATACCTATAAATTTCTTCCTTGTATTCAATGCTGCACAGTTGTTTTCTGTTACAATAAGTGTGAAATCACTCCTTATACCCAACACTTGGGAATGCAAGTTGGAGACTCTGGTTTCAAAACCAAGCGAGTTACTTGAAAAACTGGTGGTTCTGCACTTGTTTTCCATTACCGTGTATGTGAAATCGCTGCTTTTACCTAACACTTATAGAATACAGCAGGATCTTCAGTTTTGAAATCAAAGGTCGTTACTTGTTCAATGGATACCAGTGCACCTGTTTTCACATAGAATCAATCTCAAGAGGTTGGTTTCACCTAATTCTCTATAACTGCAACAAGTTCATCAGCTTTGGAAAGCAAGCAATTTTCTGCTTTTTTTGGCTGCTGAACACTTGTTTTCACTTCAGTCATGGATAAATGACTGCTATTACCTAACCCTGTGAGAATGCATGAAGAACATAAGAGTTAGAAGCCAAATTAGTTACTTCTCTATCTCATGGCTATGCCTTTGTTTTCAGTTCAAAACACTGGCAAATCACTGCTTTTACCTAACGCTCATGGATGCAACAGCTGCATCCATTTTCAAAGTCTAGCAAGCTAATTTTTAGTTCATGCCTAGGCCACTGTTTTCATTGCAGTCAATGGGTAATACTTCTCTTACCTAAACCTTTAAGAATTCACCAGGAACACCAGGTTTCCATGCGAGGCAAGTGTCAGGGTTAATTGCAGGTTAATCCCTTGAATTCTCTTATTGTCAAAGGGAAGTCAGTGGTTTTACCTAATGCTCTATTAAGGAATCAGATACCTTATTTAGGTAAACCAACAAATTTCTTCCTTGTATTCAATGCTGTACAGTTGTTTTCTGTTACATTCAATGTCAAATCACATCTTTTACCTAAAACCTGGGAGAGCAAGTTGGAGACTCAAGTTTCAAAACCAAGTGAGTTACTTGAATAACTGATGATTCTGCACGTGTTTTCCGTTACCGTGCATGTGAAATCACTGCTTTTACCCAATGCTTAGAGAATACAGCAGGATCTTCAATTTTGAAATCCAAGGCAGTTACTTATTCAATTGACTCCAGTGCACCTGTTTTCACATTGAATCAATGTTTAGGGATTGGTTTAACCTCATGCTCTATAACTGCAACAAGATCATCAGCTTTGGAAAGCAAGAAATTTCCTGTTTGTTTGCTGCTGAACCCTTGCTTTCACCTCAGTCAATGCTAAATGACTGCTATGATGAAATGCTGTGTGAATGCACCAGGAACATCAGAGATATAAGCCAAGTTAGTTACTTCTCTATCTCATGGCTATGCCTTTTTTTTTCACTTACAAACACTGATAAACCACTGCTGTTACTTAACGCTTTCTGAATGCACAAGCTGCATCCGTTTTCAAAGCCAAGCCAGCAACTTGTTTAATTTAGGGCTACACCATTGTTTTCTGTTACATTCAATGGCAAATGACTGCTTTTACCTAACCCTTTTTTAATGCACCAGGATCACCAGTTTTCCATGGCATGCAAGTGTCATGGTTAATTGCTGGCTATGCCATTGAATTCACTTAGTGTCAATGGGAAAACAGTGGTTTTACCTAAAGATCTATTAAGGAACCAGATATCTTATTTAGGAAAACCAACAAATTTTTCCTTGTACTAATGTTGCACAGTTGATTTCTGTTACAATCAATGCCAAATCAATCCTTATACCTAACACCTGGGAATGCAAGTTGGAGACTCAGGTTTCAAAATCAAGCGAGTAACTTGAAAACCTAGTGGTTCTGCACTTGTTTTCCATTACTGTGCATGTGAAATCACTGCTTTTATCTAATGCTTAGAGAATGCAGGAGGATCTTCAGTTTTGAAATCCAAGACCGATACCTGTTCAGTTGATGCAAGTGCACCTCTTTTCACATAGAATGAATGTCTGGAGAATGGTTGCACCTAAAGCTATCCAAGCACAACATGATCATCAGTTTGGGAAAGCAAAAAATTTACTGCTTTGTTTGGCTGCTCAACCATTGTTTTTACTTCATTCAATGCTAAATGACTGCTATTACCTAACACTGTGTGAACACACCAGGAACAACAGAGTTAGAATCCAAGTTAGTTACTTCTCTATCTAATGTAAGCTAAGTCAGTT
>PVKH010000573.1:23561-35025 GCA_004027955.1 Chaetophractus vellerosus
AACCAACAAATTTCTTCCTTGCGTTCATTGCTGCATAGTTGTTTTCTGCTACAATCAATGTCAAATCACTCCTTATACCTCACACTTGCAAATGCAATTTGGAGACTCAGTTTTCAAAACCAAGCATGTTATTTGAAAAATTGGTGGTTCTTCACTTGTTTTCCATTTCTGTGCATGTGAAATCACTGCTTTTACCCAGTGCTCATAGAAATCAGCAGGACATTCATTTTTGAATTCCAAGACTGTTACTGCTTCAATTGATACCAGTGCACTTGTTTTCACATAGAATCAATGTCTAGAGATTGGTTTAACCTTATGCTCTATAAATGCAACAAGATCATCAGGTTTGGAAAGCAAGCAATTTTCTGCTTTGTTTGGCTGTTGAACCCTTGTTTTCACTTCAGTCAATGTGAAATGACTGCTTTTACCTAACCCTGTGTGAACTCACCAGGAACATCAGAGTTAGAAGCCAACTTAGTTACTTGTCTATCTCATGACTATGCCCTTGTTTTCAGTTACAAACACTTGCAAATCACTGCTTTTACTTAATGCCCTGTGAATGCCCCAGTTGCATCCATTTTCATAGCTTAGGAAGCTCCATTTTCATTTATGCCTAGGCCAATGTTTTCAGTTACAGTCAATGGCAAATGGCTGCTATTACCTAACACTTTGTGAATGCAAAAGGAACACCAGTTTTCCATGCCACGCATGTGTCATGGGTAATTGCTGGCTATGCCCTTGAATTCACTTGGTGTTAATTGGAAGTCAGAGGTTTTACCTAATGCTGTATTAAGGAACTGGATACCTTATTTAGGAAAACAAACAAATTTCTTCCTTTTATTCAATGCTGCACAGTTGCTTTCTGTTACAACCAATGTCAAGTCATTCCTTATATATAACACCTGGGAATGGAAGTTGAAGACTCAGGTTTCAAAACCAAGCGAGTTACTTGAAAACCTGCTGATTCTGCACTTGTTTTCCATTACCATTCATGTGAAATCACAGCTTTTACCTAATGCTTAGAGAATAGAGCAGGATCTTCCGTTTTGAAATCCAAGGCCGATACCTGTTCAATTGATGCAAGTGCACCTCTTTTCACATAGAATCAATGTTTGGAGAATGATTTCACCTAATGCTCTCTAACTGTAACAAGATCATGAGCTTTGGAAAGCAAGCAATTTACTGTTTTGTTTGGCTGCTGAACCCTTGTTTCCACTTCATTCAATGCTAAATGTTTGCCATTACCTAATGCTTGTGAATGCACCAGGAACATCAGAGATAGAATCCAAGTTAGTTACTTCTCTATCTCATGGATATGCCCTTGTTTCATTTACAAACCCTGGCAAATCTCTGTTTTTGGCTAACACTCAGTGTGTGCTTCAGCTGCATCATTTTTCAAAGCCTAGCAATCTACTTCTTTAATTCATGCCTAAGCCTTTGTTTTCCGTTGCAGTCAATGGCAAATCACTGCTATTACCTAAGCATTTATGATTTCTCTAGGTTCACCAATTTTCCATGCCACAAAAGCATCATGGTTAATTACAGACTATGCCCTTGAAATCACTTAGTGTCAATGGGAAGTCACTTTTTTACCTAATGCTCTATTAAGGACCAGATACCTTATTTAGGAATACCAACAAATTTCTTCCTCTTATTCAATGTTCCACAGTTGTTTTCTGTTACAATCAGTGTCAAACCATTCCTTTTAATTAAAACCTGGGAACACAAATTGAAGATTCAGATTTCAAAATCATGTGAGTTTCTTGAAAAACTTGTGGTTCTGCACTTGTTTTCCATTACCGTGCATGTGAAATCACTGCTTTTACCTAACACTTAGAGAATGCATCAGAATCTTCAATTTGAAATCCAAGGCCTTTACTTATTCAATTGACTCCAGTACACCTCATTTCACATAAAAACAATGTCTATAGATTGTTTTCACCTAATGCTCCTTTACTGTAACAAGGTCACCAGCTTTGGGAAGCAAGCAATGTACTGCTATGTTTGGTTGCTGAACCCTTGTTTACACTTCAGTCAATGCTAAATCACTGTTATTACCTAACACTGTGTGAATGCACCAGGAACATCAGAGTTAGAAGCCAAGTTATTTACTTCTCTATCTCATGGCTATGCCCTTGTTTTCAGTTACAAACACTGGCAAATCACTGCTTTTACCTAAAACTCTGTTCATGCCCCAGCTATATCTGTTTTCAAAGCCTAGAATGCTATTTTTAAAATTCATGCCTAGGCAATGTTTTCAGTTGCAGACAATGTCAAATCACTGCTCTTACCTAACCCTTTGTGCATGCACCAGGATCACCAGTTTTCCATGCCACACAAGTGTCATGGTTAATTGCAGGCTATGCCCTTGAATTCACTTAGTGGCAATGGGAGTCAGTGGATTTACCTAATGCTCTATTAAGAAACCAGATACATCATTTAGGAAAACCAACAAATTTCTTCCTTGTATTCTATGCTGCACAGTTGTTTTCTGTTACAATCAAAGTCAAATCACTCCTTATATCTAACACTTGGGAATGCAAGTTGGAGACTCAGGTTTTGAAACCAAGGGAGTTACTTGAAAAACTGGTGGTTATGAACTTCTTTTCTGTTACCGTGCATGTGAAATCACTGATTTTACCTAATGCTTGTATAATACAGTAGGATCTTCAGTTATGAAATTCAAGGCTGATACTTGTTCAATTGATACCAGTGCCCAGCTTTTCACACAGAATCATAGTCTAGAGATTGGTTTAACCCTATGCTCCATAACTGCAACAAGATTATCAGTTTTGGAAAGCAAGCAATATACTGCATTTTTTGTGTGCTGAATCCTTGTTTTCACTTCAGTCAATGCTAAATGACTGCTATTTCCTATGCTGTTTGAACGCACCAGGAACATCAGAGTTAGAAGCCAAGTTAGTCACTTCTCTATCTCATTGCTCTGCCCTTGTTTACAGTTACAAACACTGGCAAATCACTGCTTTCACCTAACACTCTGTGAATTCACCAAAGCATTCCATTTTCAAAGCCTAGCAAGCTACTTGTTTAATTCATGCCTATGCCTTGCTTTTCAGTAGCAGTCAAAAGCAAATCACTGCTACTTCATAACTCTTTGTGCATGCACCAGGATCACCAGTTTTCCATGCTACGGATGTGTCGTGGTTATTCTAGGCTATGCCCTTGAATTCACTTAGTGTGAATGGGAAGTAGGTGATTTTACCTTAGCTCTATAAAGGAACAAATATCTTACCTAGGAAAACCAACAAATTTCTTCCTTGTATTCAAGGATGCACTGTTGTTTCCTGTTACAATCAATGTCAAATCACTCCTTATACTTAAAACAGGGAATGCACGTTGGAGACTCAGGTTTCAAAACTAAGTGATTTACTTGAAAAACTGGTGGTACTGCCCTTGTATTCCATTACCATTCATGTGAATTCACTGCCCCTACGTAATGCTTAGAGAATACAGCAAGAATTTCAGTTTTGAAATCCAAGGCTGATAATGTTCAGTTGATACTAGTGTACCTCTTTTCACATATGATATTGGTCAAAGATTGGTTTCACCAAATGCTCTATAACTGCAAAGTGATCATCAGCTTTGGAGAGCAAGCAATTTACTGCTTTGTTTGGCTGTTGAAAGCTTGTTTTCACTTCAGTCAGTAGTACATGACAACTCATACTTAATGCTGTGTGAATGCACAAGGAACTTTAGAGTTAGAATCCAAGTTATTTGCTTCTCTATCCCATGGCTTTGCCCTTGTTTTCAGTTACAAACACTGGCACATCACTGCTTTTACATAACACTCTGTAAATACCCCAGCTGCATCCATTTTCAAAGCCTAGAAAGCTACTTTTTAAAATTAATGCATAGGTCATTGTTTTCAGTTGCAGGAAATGACAAATTACTGCTATTACCCAACCATTTGTGAATGCAACAGGAACACCAATTTTCCATGCCAAGCAACTATCATGGTTAATTGCAGGCTATGCCCTTGAATTCACTTAATGTCAAGGGGATGTCAGTGGTTTTACCTAAGGCTCTATTAAAGAACCAGATACTTATTTAGGAAAACAAACAAATTTCTTCCTCGTATTGAATGCTGCACATTTGTTTTCTGTTACATTCAATGTCAATGCAATTTGGAGACTCAGTTTTCAAAACCAAGTGTGTTACTTGAAAAACTGGTGGTTCTACACATGTTTTCCATTACTGTGAAATCACTGCTTGTACCTAGTGCTTAGAGAATACAGCAGGATCTTCAGTTTTGAAATCAAGGCTGTTACTTTTCAATTGATAATAGCACACCTTTTTTCACATAGAATCAATGTCTAGAGTTTGGTTTCACTAAATGATCTATAACTGCAACAAGATGATCAGCTTTGTTTTTTTTTAAAGATTTATTTATTTTATTACATATCTCACCTCTCCCCCGCTGCGGTGATGCGCCGAGATCAGCCACTGCGCAGGCGAGGCTTTCCCCACTTGTGGGCGGCTTCTGCTTCCATTCATGGCCGTCTCTCAGTTCACGGGTGGCTGGCTGCGCTCCATTCGCAGGCGACCTGCCATGCCCGTAGTGGCTTTTGCCTTGTCTGTGGCAGCTTTTTGCCCTGCCCACAGCAGCTTTGGCCCACCCATGGTGGCTTGCCATTCTAAAGGTGGTCTGGCTGCTAGGAGAGGTCCCCAGGAACCAAATCCAGGGCCTCCCATGTGGTATGCCAGCGTGCTATCCACTGGGCTATTCAGCCAGCCCCAAGATCATCAGCTTTGAAAGCAAGGAAGTTACTGCATTGTTGGGCTGCTTATCCTTTTTTTAACTTCAGTCAATTCTAAATGACTGCTTTTACCTAACACTGTGTGAACACACCAGGAACATCAGAGTAAGAAGCTAAGTTAGTTACTTCTCTAACTCATGGCTTTGACCTTGTTTTCATTAAAAAACCTGGAAAATCACTGCTTTTACCTAAAGCTCTGTGAATGTACCAGCTGCATCAGTTTTCAAAGGCTAGCAAGCTAATTGTTTAAAATAGGCCTAGGCCATTGTTTTCATTTACAGTCAATGGCAAAGCACAGATATTTCTTAACCCTTTGTTAATGCACCAGGATCACCAGTTTTCCATGCCATGCAAGTGTCATGGTTAACTGCTGGCTTGCCCTTGAATTCACTTAGTGTCAATGGGAAGTCAGCGGTTTTACCTAATGCTCGAGTAAGGAAGAAGATACCTTATTTAGGAAAACCAACAAATTTCTTCCTTGTATTCAATGCTGCTCAGCAGTTTTCTGTTACAATCAAAGTCAAATCACTCCTTATAAATAAAACCTGGGAATGTAAGTTAGAGACCCATGTTTCAAAACGTACTGAGTAACTTGAAAAACTGGTGGTTCTCCACTTGTTTTCCATTACCATGCATGTGAAATCACTGCTTTTACATAGCATTACAGAATACAGCAGGACCTTCAGTTTTGAAATCCAAGGCCGTTACTTGTTCAATTGATAGCATCACACCTCTTTTCACATAGAATCAATGTCTAGAGTTTGGTTTCACTAAAAGCTCTATAAGTCCGACAAGATCATCAGCTTTGGAAAGCAAGCAATTTACTGATTTTTTTGACTGCTGAACCATTGTTTTCACTTCAGTCAATGCTAAATGACTGGAATTATGTAACACTGTGTGAAAGTACAAGGAACATCATAGTTAGAAGCCAAGTTAATTACTTCTCTATTTCATGGCTTTCCCCTTTTTTCAGTTACAAACACTAGCAAATAACTACTTTACCTAATATTCAGTGAATGCACAAGCTGCATCCATTTTCAAAGCCTAGCAAGCTACCTCTTTAAATCATGCCTATGCCATTGTTTTCAGTTAGAGTCAATGGCAATGGACTTCTATTACCTAACCCTTTGTGAATTCACAAGGATCACAAGGTTTCCATGTCAAGCAAGTGTTATGGTTAATTGCAGGCAATGCCCTTGAATTCATCCAGTGTCAATGGGAAGTCAGTGGTTTTACCTAGTGCTCTATTAAGGAACCAGATACCTTATTTAGGAAAACCAACAAATTTCTTCCTCATATTCCATGCTGCACAGTTGTTTTCTGTTACAATCAATGTCAAATCATTCCTTATATGTATCAACTGTGAATGCAGGTTGGAGGATCAGGTTTAAAAACCAAACGAGTTACTTGAAAAACTGGTGGATCTGCACTTGTTTTCTGTTACCAGGCATGTGAAATCACTGCTTATACCTAATGCTTATAGAACACAGCAGGATATTCAGTTTTGAAATCCAAGGCCGTTACTAGTTCAATTGATACCAGTGCACATCTATTCACATAGAATCAATGTCTAGAAGGGTTTTCAACTAATGCTCTACAATTGCAACAAGGTCATCATATTTGGAAAGCAAGCCATTTACTGCTTTGTTTGGCTGTTGAACCCTTGTTTTCACATCACTCAAAGCTAAATGACTGCTATTAACCAGCAGTGTGTGAATGTACCAGGAACATCAGAGTTAGAAGACAAATTAGTTACTTCTCTATCTCATGGCTATGCCCTTGTTTTCAGTATGCAAACACTGGCAAATTACTACTTTTACCTAATGCTCTGAGAATGCACCAGCTGCATCTGTTTTCAAAGTCTAGAAATGTACTTGTTTAATTCATTCCTAGGCCAGTGATTTCAGTTCCAGTCAATGGGAAATCACTGCTATTAACTAACCCTTTTTGAATTAACTGGTTTCACCCGTTTTCCATGCCATGCAAGTGTCATGGTTAATTTTTGGCTATGACCTTGAATTCACTTAGTGTCAATGGAAGTCAGAGGTTTTACCTAATGATCTACTAAGGAAACAAATACCTTATTTTGGAAAACCAACAAATTTCTTCCTTGTATTAAATGCTGCACAGTTGTTTTCTCTTACCTTAAATGTCAAATCACTCCTTATACCTAAATCCTGGGAATGCAAGTTGGTGACTCAGGTTTCAAAACCAAGTGACTTACTTGAAAAACTGGTGTTTATGCACTTGTTTTCTGATACCGTGCATGGGAAATCACTTCTTTTACCTAACGCTTAGATAATACAGCAGGATATTCACTTTTGAAATTCAAGGCCATTACTTGTTCAAATGATACAAGTGCACCTCTTTTCACATAGAATCCATGTCTACAGATTGGTTTCACCTAATGCTCTATAACTGCAACAAGATCATCAGCTTTGAAAAGCAAGCAATTTACTGCTTTGTATCACTGCTGAACCCTTGTTTTCACTTCAGTCAATTATAAATGACTGCTGTTACCTAATGCTGTTTGAATGCACAAGGAACATCAGAGTTAGAAGCCAAGTTCGTTACTTCTCTATCATGTCTATGCCTTTGTTTTCAGTTACAAACACTTGAAAATCTCTGCCTTTATGTAACACTCTGTGAATGCATGAGGTGCATCCGTTTCAATGCCTAGCAAGCTACTTGTTTAATTCATGCCTAGGTCATTGTTTTCAATTACAGTCAATTCTTATCACTGCTATTACTTAGCCCTTTGTGAAATCACCATGATCACCAGTTTTCCATGCCACACAAGTGTCATGGTTAAATTCAGGCTATTCCCTTGAATACACTTAGTGTCAATGGGAAGTCATTGGTTTTACCTAATGCTCTATTAATGAACCAGGTAACTTATTTAGGAAACACAACAAATTTCTTCCTTGTATTCAATGCTGCAGAGTTATTTTCTGTTACAATCAATATCAAATCACTCCTCATACCTAAAACTTGGGAAAGCAAGTTTGAGTCTCAGGTTTCAAAACCAAGCGAGTTACATGAAAAAGTGGTGGTACTGCACTTGTTTTCCATTAACGTGCATGTGAAATCACTGTGTTTACCTAATGCTTAGAGAATACAGCTGGATCTTCAGTTTTGAAATCCAAAACCGTTACTTGTTCAATTGATACCAGGGCAACTTTTTCAGATAGAATCAATGTCTAGAGAGTGGTTTCCCCTAATCCCCAATAACAGCAACAAGATCACCAGTTTTGGAAAGCATTTAATTTACTGTTTTGTTTGGCTGCTGAACCATTCTTTTCACTTCAATCAATGCAAACTGAATGCTATTACCTAACGCTTTGTGAATGCAACAGGAACATCAGAGTATGAAGCCAAGGTAGTTATTTTTCTATTTCATGGCTATGCCTTTGTTTTCAGTTACAAAAACTGGGAAAATCCTGGTTTTTCCTAACACGCTCTGAATACACCAGCTTCATCCACTTTCAAAGCCTAGCAAGCTACATGTTTAATTTTGCTTAGGCTATTGTTTTCAGTTACAGTTAATGGGAAATCACTGCTAATACCTAACCCTTTGTGTATTCACCAGGTTCACCAGTTTTCCATGCCATGCAAGAGTCATGGTTAATTACAGACTATGCCCTTGAATTCACTTTGTGTCAATGGGAAGTTAGTGGTTTTACCTAATGCTCTATTAAGGAACCAGGTAACTTATTTAGGAAAACTAACAAATTTCTTCCTTGTATTAAATGCTGCACAGTTGTTTTCTGTTACAATCAAAGTCAAACCACTCCTCATACCTAAAATTTGGGAATGCAAGTTGGAGAATCAGGTTTCAAACCAAGTGAGTTACTTGAAAAACTGGTGGTTCTGCACTTGTTTTCTGTTACTGTGCATGTGAAATCACTGCTTTTACCTAAGGCTTAGCGAATATAGCAGGATCTTCAGTTTTCAAATCCAAGGCTGTTACTTGTTCAATTGACACCAGTGCACCACTTTTCACATAAAATCTTGCATGTGAAATCACTGCTTTTGCTTAACGCATAGAGATCACAGCAGGATCTTCAGTTTTAAAACCATGGTCGTTACTTTTTCAATTGATACCAGCACACTTCTTTTCACATAGAATCCTGGCCTAGAGATTTGTTTCACGTAATGTTCCCTAACTGCAACAAGATCGTCAGCTTTAGGAAGCAAGCAATTTACTGCTTTTTTTGGCTGCTGAACCCTTGTTTTCACTTCAGTCAATGCTAAAAGACTGCTATTACCTAACACAGTGTGAACACACTGGGAACATGAGAGTTAGATGCCAAGTTAGTTACTTCTCTATCTCATGGCTATGCCATTGTTTTCAGTTACAAACAATGGAAAATCACTAACTTCACTTAAGAGTCTGTGAATGCACCAGCTACATCAATTTTCAAAGCCTAGGAAGTTACATTTTTAACTCATGCCGAGGCTATTGTTTTCAGTAGCAGTGAAATAGAGAATCACTGCTATTAACTAACCATTTGTGGATCACCAGCTTTCCATGCTACCCAAGTGTCATGGTTTAATGCAGGTTATGCCCTCAAATTCACTTAGTATCAATGGGAAGTCAGTGGTTTTACCTAATGCTCTATTAATAAACCAGATACCTTATCTAGGAAAACCAACAAATTTCTTCCTTGATTCAATCCTGCTCTGTTGTTTTCTGTTACAATCAATGTCAAATCAATCCATATACCTAAAACCTGGAAATGCAAGTTGGAGACTCAGGTTTTAAATTCCAGTGAGTTACTTCAAAAAATGTTGGTTCTGCACTTGTTTTCCATTACCGTGCATATAAAATCACTGCTTTTGCCTAAGGCTCTGTGAATGCACCAGCTTCATGCATTTTAAAATCCTAACAAGCTACTTGTATAATTAATGCCTATGCCTTTTTTTCAATTAGAGTCAATGGCAAATCACTGCTGTTACCTAACCTTTGTGAATTCACCAAGATAATCAATTTTCCATGCCACACATGTGTCATGGTTAATTGCAGGCTATGTCCTTGAATTCACTTAGTGTCAATGGGTAGTCAGTGGTTTTACCTAATGCTCTATTAAGGGACCAGATACCTTATTTAGGTAAACCAACAAATTTCTTCCTTATATTCAATGCTGCACAGTTGTTTTCTGTAGCAATCAATGTCAAATCACTCCTGATATGTAAAACCTGGGAATGCAATTTAGAGACTCAGGTTGCAAAGCCAAGTGACTAACTTGAAAAACTGGTGGTTTTGCACTCTTTTTCCATTACTGTGCATGTAAAATCACTGATTTTACCTAGCACTTAGAGAATAAAGGAGGATATTCAGTTTTGAAATCCAAGGCCGTTACTTGTTCACTTGATACCAGCGCACCTCATTTCACATAGAATCAATGTCTAGAGATTGGTTTCCACTAATGCTCTATAACTGCAACAAGATAATCAGCTTTGGAAACCAAGCAATGTATTGCTTTGTTTGGCTGCAGAACTCTTGTTTTCACTTCAATCATTGCTAAATGACTGTTATTACCTAATGCTGTATGAACACACCAGGAAATTCAGAGTTAGAATCCAAGTGATTTACTTCTCTATCTCATGGCTATGCCCTTTTTTTCACTTAAAAATACTGGAAATTTACTGCTTTTACCTAATGCACTGTGAAAGCACCAGCTGCATCTGTTTTCAAGGCCTAGCAAGCTACTTGTTTAATTTATGCCTAGGCCATTGTTTACAGTTGCAGCGAATGGCAAAGCACTGCTATTATCTAACCCTTTGTGAATGCACTAGGTTCAAAATTTTTCATGCCAAGCAAGTGTCATGGTTAATTGCAGGATATGCCCTTGAATTCACTTAGCGTTAATGGGAAGTCAGTGATTTTACCTAATGCTCTATTAAGGAACGAGACCCCTGTTTTAGGAAAACCAACAGATTTCTTCCTTGTATTCAATGCTGCACAGTTGTTTTCCATTACAATCAAAGTCATATAACTCCTTACACTTAAAACCTGGGAATGCAAGTTGGAGACTCAGGTTTCAAAACCAAGCGAGTAACTTGAAAAACTGTTGGTTCTGCACTTACTTTACATTACTGCGCATGTAAAATCAATGCTTTTACCTAGTTCTTAGAGAATACAGCAGGATCTTCAGTTTTGAAATCCAAAGCCATTACTTGTTCAATTCATAGCAGCATATCTCTTTTCACATAGAATGAATGTCTAGAGATTGGTTTCATCTACAGCTCTATAACTGCAACAAGATCACCAGCTTTTGAAAGCAAGGAATTTACTGCTTTCTTTGTCTGCTGAACCCTTGTTTTCACTTCAGTGAATGCTAAAGGACTGCTATTACCTAATGCTGTGTGAATGCAATAGGAACATCAGAGTTAGAAGCCAAGTTAGTTACTTCTCTATCTCATGGCTATGCCCTCGTTTTCAGTTAGAAACACTGCCAAATTACTGCTTTTACCTAACACTCTGTGAATGCACCAGCTGCATGCATTTTCAAAGCCTAGTGAGCTAGTAATTTAATTCATGCAAGGGTCATTGTTTTCAGTTGCAGTCAATGGAAAATCACTGCTATTTCCTATCCCTTTGTGAATGCAACAGGATCACCAGTTTTCCATTCCATGCAATTGTCATGGTTAATTGCACGCTATGCCCTTGAATTCACTTAGTG
>PVKH010000574.1:0-36380 GCA_004027955.1 Chaetophractus vellerosus
CTGTGGAACAAAAAAGTTTAAGAAATTAAGAACCTCTGTTTTACATGATGGTTTTTGTCCAAGAGGGAAAAGGAAGTTGGCAGGCCTCTTAGGCCTAGGCCTGGAACTGGCCCAGCACGGCTTCCATCATTTTCTGTTGTTCAAAGCAAATCACAAGGATAGTTAAGATCCTAGGAGACAGAAAAGAGATTTTACCTCTTTTTAAGAGGAGCAGCATATGCATACGGGAATGGAGAAATCTTGGCAGCCATTTCTGCACAATATACATCACAATTGGCTAAGAAATAGGTTCATATTCCTGTTCTGTCACTTTTTAGTTGAGTGGCCTTGAGTAAATTTCTTAACCTTGCTAACTTTCAGAGTTCTCAAATGCCGAAGAGTAAAATTATCATCTATTTCACAAAGGGGTTTTATGAATTAAATGATATGATGTGTATATAAAACTAAACACATTTCCAGGCACATTGAATGTTTCAATAAGTGGGGATTATTACTGGCATGTATATGACAGTCCCATTAACCCCAAACCCATTCTAATATAATCCAGAAATATAGAATTCACTAATTTCAGACAATAGTCTGGGAAAGTAAGTTATAAGTGAACCAAAAAGTTTTCATTTTTATCCCTCAAAAAAGTCTGTTTACATAATAGATTCCCTCTACATTTTATACAATATCAGGAATAGTAGGGTTGAAAATTGCAGCAAGGAATTGGCAGAGACACAGATATCTGTTTTAAAGTACTTTCCTACATATTGCCTGACCAGCGTAATTGCTAAGTATTAAATTCAGCCACAAAACTTTTTTAGATGGGTAACTATAAATAGAAGAATTAAGAATACTTTATTTTTAAAAAATATTTCCAGGCACTATCGTAAAACAGCACACCAGAAAATTATACTAGTACTTTGCTACAAACCAACTGCTCCTTAATAAATGAATCCATACAATGGAAATGATTTTTTTCTTCTTGCTACATACACATTATATCAGAAGACTGAGACCCAATAAAGTCATTATGGAAGGATAATCCATTAAAACGTAAATTTGTTTTTTAATACTAGGACATTTTTTCTCCCCCAATCAAAAAGACAAACCTTTGTTTTGCCTTGCCTCAGTTAAAACCAGGTTAAAAGTAAAAGCTGTGTAAAAACAATCTTAAAAGCCACCTTTATTGAGAATTATATGCTACGTGTCTTGAGTGGGAGGAGAAGGGAGGTAAAAATAGTGTTAAGAAAGAGAGAGGAACATTTCTCCCAGATTAGGAAGCAGATGGAGGTCTGGGTTTTCTTCAAATTTGCACTGAACAACCAGAGAAGCCTAAAAGAACAATACAGAGGTGTTGATCCTTCTCTTGTGAAGTTCCATATTTTTAGAACATCTATGAGAGTCTGAGAATCCACACTGTGTTACAAGCTCAAGAAATAATACCAAATTCCCTTTAACTGAGAACTCATCATGAAGAAAAATAAAAGGGTTTAGTGACTTACCTAAAAACCAAAGGTATAGTCGTTATTGGTAGACATTGGTGTTTGGCAGGGTGTGCAGATGAGATTTGTAGCACCCCTTGTTCTTGAGAAAATCTGCTATACAGGAATGAGGACTGAAGGATGGGGTCTCCAGTGTAGAACGTCCATTCAGCCAGTGCTAGCGAAGGTACAGGAAGGACAGTGCTGCAGCCACAGGCTACCCTGTGAAAGGCTGTGTGGGAGCAGTTCTCAGCAGCAATGTCAAGTGTCCGATCAGACTCTGCTGTTCTTTTAGGAGTCCTCCAGAACAGGACCCAAATATTTGCACTGAATAAATTCACTTATTCTTTGATACATTACTGGAAGTACGCGAAGGCCATCAGAACAAGTAATGGGCTTGATGCTAATATGGGAAAGAGGGTCCTCAAGCAATTACATAGACAATATTTTCTGACTACAGTATAATAAAATAAGAATGCAATAATGAAAGGATAAACAAAAATTGTTACCACACAAAGTATAAAAATTGATTCTCACAGAAACTGTTGATAGGTTCTGTCTCTTATTTCATCTTAAAGTTGAAGACACAGATATTAAAGATGTTAGGTCAGTAGCTCTAGGGAATACAAAATGTAGCAAAGTTAAAGTTTAAACACAGATATTAAAAACACGATGATTTATCCACTTAGCCACCATATAGCATTTATTTAAAATGATATTTGATAATGGTTAGACTCAAAAAATTCTTATTGATTTGTAGAGTAAAAAATGAACAAAGTTTTGTATTTGATATTGCCTAAAATAAGGGAAAAATATCTTCATGTGTGTATATGCAATAAGAAACCAAGTATTTTTCTATCAGAATCGCCTCTTTAACCTTAGTAGTACATAGTAGGCACTCAATAAATATTTGAGTTGTTAAATTAATGTGTATATGCCATTGTACACTACATATATTAAATATCCTTCTGGCAGACTAGCAGAAAATAGGAAATAGGTTTTGTATCACTATTTATATCTGGATTATAGAATTGTGGGTATTGGGGCCGGCTGTATAGTCCAGTGGATAGGGTGCCGGTTTACCACATGGGAGGCCCTGGGTTCGGTCCCTGGGGCCTCTCCGGGGGGGTGGACTGCTTGAGAAGGCAAAAGCCGCTGTGGGCGGGCCAGAGCTGCCTTGGGCAGGGCAAAAGCCACCACGGTCAGGGCAAGTCCACCACGGGCAGGGCAGAGCAGCCTGCAAGCGGGGCAAGCCACCTGTGAGTGGGCAAGGCTACCGCTCACCGGTGAAGCTGACTCAACGCATCACCGCAGCTGGGGGGAGACAAAAAGCAGAAAATAAAAAAATAAATCCTAAAAAAAAAAAAAAAAAAAAAAAGTAGTTGTTGTTTTTATTTAAAAAAAAAAGAATTGTGGGTATTTGTTGTTTTCTTTTTTCTGTTTTAAAATGTTTTCCTTCAATAGGTTTAACTTTATTTTATCAGAATAAATAAAACTTATAATTGAAAAAATATTATAAACCTGAAAATAAATTCATAAATGAAAATATAATTATAAAACTAACTTAAAATTAAAGTGGCCTTATAGAATAAGTACAATAAAATTTAGGCCATAGGCCATAGGTAGGTGAATAAAATAACCATAAAATGTCACCTAAGTGACTGGTTCTCACTATGTTTAATATTGGAATAAATTAAACTAGCTGTGAAATTCAACATATCTAATCTGAAATCCCTATTCCATGATGCTCTTACTTAAACAATATTCAGCAATTTATTTAGCTTCTCCAAGAAAAATTCTTTACTGTAAAATGGAAACCGTAATGGTAACCATGCAGAATTTGGGGGACAATTAGCATTATTTTCAAAAGGCTAGTTAGCATGGTCTAGAATAAAGCAGGAGCTCATTAACTGTTGCCTGTTATTTAGGACAAAAAAGTGGAATTTTTCTAAAAACATATAGAATGTATATGTTTATAATAATTACAGGTTTGTAAGTCTTTATGATATGTCCCCAGTCTTGTGCTGAGGAGTTAATTTTTACTTCCTTAAGTACTGAAGCATATGTTGTTTTTGACCATTTGAGACTACTGAATCAACTTCCCCCACAAACCAAGGAAGCTGAAAAACTGCAGAGTGGTGAAAGTATAAGAAGAAATCATGCTACTTCTTGTTTTAAAAGACCACTTTTAAAAGTGGATTACTAGTCAAAGCCAGAAATAAACGTTATAAAAACACATGGTCTGTTTGCATCATCACACATGGAAATCAATGTCTCTTTCTCAAAAATGAAAGAGTCAAGTAGCTGCACATGCTTATTTGAATGCTTAGTGCATTTATCTAACTGTATGATGGCTTAAACATGCTCATGTGGTGAAATGGTTTATTTTACAAGCACTTGTTTAATTGAATCTGACATTTCACATTCCTATGTATGTAATACCTTGACTTGGACTATGTGATTATTAAAATGTATTTAGTGTTCGTTCTATTTCCTATTTCTTCTTTTCAAGGCAAAAAAGGAAATTAAATACCTCAAAACCCTTTCACCTTTGTGATTTTTTAATTTATGTTTTAAAAGACAGTAACGCATATTTTTAGTTTAACCTTAGTTACTGAACTATGCATAAGAGCTGCAACATATACATTTTATATATTAAAGAAATTAAATTCATGTGTAATGTACCAATTCTGATAGTTATAAGTTATTATAATTCATTATAAGCCATGTGTATTAAAACGAAGAACAGTGGAGATGTTCACACTCATGATATTAATTTGGGGACTTTCAGGTCTCTGTTATTTAAAGTAATAAAATGAGTTAAGGTGATAAGTTGAGTGAGTTTAGATACAGTAGACAATAAGTCAAAGAACTCATGCCTTGGATCATCCTATTAGGAGGAGAAACCAGCCAACGAAAGCCTAGGGAAAATCAGGAAAGTGTGGCTTTCTGGAAACTAATGGAGGAAAGTGTATCTAGGAGAAGAATGTGGTCAGCCTTGCCAAATGCTCATGTGGGTAAGAGAAGAACTGAGAGTTGCTCCTTGGATTTAACAACATGAAGGTCACTAGTGACTTAACAGAGCAATTTTGGTGAAGGGTTAGGGGACAACTTGTGATAAGAGTGATTTAAGAGAGAATGGGAGGAGAGGAATTGGAGATAGGGAGTATTTTTAAAAAGCTATTGTGAGATGTAGATCTATGGAGGAAAACAAATAGAGAAATGGAGTTGAAGTTGGAAGGAGAAATAAAGGTTGTGTGTGTGTTTAGCTTTAATTTTTATTTTTTATTAACCGAAATTGAGGTATGGATCTTTCCCTTGTGAAATTCCACATTTTTAGAACATCTATGAGAGTCTGAGAATCTGCACTGTCTTAGTTTGAGTTTTCCAGAATGCCACACTTGAGATAATATTGATTTGCCATTACTTTATTAGAGAGCACAATTCCAGAGGGACAAGGTAAGGAAAATGGGAAGTGAGTAGTTTAGGAAAGGAAAGTTAAGGTGAGTTTTGAGCTGAATACCTCTTGATATCAAACATAACTGATGGCTGGATCTCACTGTGCTGTCTTCTGAGAGATCAAATGAATTGCTCCTTCTCAGGACCTTTTGATCAGGGGCAAGGGGGCAAGCATTTATCTGCCAATTCTTCTTTCCTATTAGTCCAGTGATTGTCTCTGGGATGTTAATTCATCTGCACTTCTGGGTTGTGGGTGCTTAGAACCCAGAGTATCTTATTGTGTCCCAAACTTCAGAAGACTTGTGTGGGTGATTCTGATTAGAACCCATGCAGAGTTTGTAAATCCAGTGGCAGCTAAGGTTGGGAAAAGCGAACAAAATTCTCCAGTGACTAAGGAGGCAAAGAATATCTGGAGTGCCATATAGGATATAATTAGTATTATTGACATTATAATTAGTATTAGGATATAATTAATATTCTGCTAGAAATGAACCAGTAAAGAGAAAAAAATTGAAGAGGCAGGAGAAATAGAGAATAATTGCTGGAGTGATGTGCATGAAATGAAGTTCAAGAGAAAATGAGAAGTGACAAGTTCTGGTGGCCTGAGATGGGAACCTAGAAAACCCATTCAAAGTATATAGGCCTAGATGCAGGTAGGTGAATGGATATAATTTTGGGAGTTGGTGTTATGCTTGTGTTTTCTGATAGCTTGTGTTTTCTCTTCTAAATGAGAAGCAATGCCATGAGCTGATTCCATAATGGGGAAGGAGAGGTAGAGGTATGAGAACAGAGAAAAAGGGATATGATAACTGCATTAGAGAAAAGTAGTAGAATTGATGGGCAGTACTGCAGCCATAAATTTGAAGCAAGAACATAAACTTAAATCAAGTACAGTCAGCGTGTTTTTGTGTTTTTTTTCTGTTGCAGCCTTCATCTGTGTAGATGCAGACATGGACCTGATGGAAATTTAGTCCTATTTTCTACTTTTGAAATGCCATCAGTTCTTTAAATTTCTCTGCCTTTTTGCTATATTAATTTCAAGGTTTGTTATTAAAATATCCTAGTCTAAATTACTGTCAATATCTTATTTTACTATATCATTACACAATGTGCTGTATATGTATATAAACCTTCACATTACTTTTTTTGTTTCTGCAATTCATCCTCACCATTAGGCCGTCTACCATGTTGCTGTCAGATTTGGAATAACTGTCTAGTTTTCACTTGAATAGAATCTAAAACTTTTTCACTTGAGGTTTATCTCATATTTATACATATATATAGCTTCCATTATAGGTAAATTAAACATGTTGAACTTAGTGGAACAGGAAAGACATTTTAACCACTAAATCATGATTATAATATCTCTGTATTTCTCCTAGAGCAAGATGAATTGCCAAGAGGCATGTTTGTCTTCCTCATAAGTATCTTCATCTTTTAAATGCTCTAGGTTCCTTAGAATTTTGTAATATCCCCAAAAGAAAATCTATACTTTTAAATCTGATGAATCTATGAAATATTTTTCTCTGTATTATGCAAAACTAAATTCAGGCCTTCGTTTAATGCTCAAATAGATTAGTTCTTGCTGGTAGAGAGGATTAGATCAATAGACAAGCAGATAAATCTACCTTTAGTTACAACCTAATCTCTGCAAATTTGACCAAATAGTCTTGGAAGAAATTATTATCTAAATGCTTGATATTTCTCTATGGATTGCTGCCTTCAGTGTGTTCATTGTGACCATTTGAGTCAGTATTGATGGCTGTAATTTCAATTTCTCTCCTAATAATATATGTAGTACAGAAGATATTCCTGAGAAACAGAAGAAAAATGGAAAACTAAATCCATAATCTAGGATATTTAGATCAAAATCATTTACTTTCACCTAAAATATATAGATAATTGAGGCAAATAATGCCATATTTTTAAACGGGGGCAGAGTTTTAGTCTTTAGTTTATAAAATGACTTTTGATCATAATTCACTTTAACTATTTGGATGCAGCTTTGGTTTCTCTTTCCTTCTCATCCGAAATTTTCACTAATATATTACTGCTATTGATTTTTCTTTGCCATGGTAAAAGAATTATGGTGCCAACTTCTGTTTTCCTACACTTCTACCCTATATCTCATTACCAAAATTTTCCCCTAATGGTAAATATTTTTGCATTTGCATTCCACAGAAATAGATGTTAAATATTATATATGTTTCAATAAAGATGTGATTAAAAGGGTACAGTTGAGTTCCAAGGGGCACTAAATCCACATAAGCTCAATGATGACCTATATCATATATTTTTGGCACAATTTTTACATTTCAGTTGCATCCTTATCAAAAACGTAGCAATATATGGAAACTTATGTGAGTACATTTTTGTTGTTAGATATTATAGAATCAACACATCGTCTTTGCAGAGTATCCCTTTGCCAGGAATCATAAGGAAATAATCCCTTCCTATTGGCTTTCTGTGGAATTGTAAATCAGACCATATAAATCTTAAGGTAATATGACAGACCTAGAGAGGCAAGAATGTCCCTTTGATTTTCCACTCATCATCATGAACTAGTTTTCTCTGTAATATTTTAAACTTATAGTCAACCTGGTAATATTTGCTGGTTTGCAGTATTTTTCAGATCCCTTCTCCTCATTTTTATAGCTTTAAGCTTTCAATGGATAATGGTTAATGGGTCACATAATTGGAAAAGCAGGTATTATTTTTCCTAGGATGTTTTTACATTTAGTAGTGTCCTTTAATCTTTCCCTTGTTTAGACAGTATTATAAACACTACTGGAAGTTATATAATTGCGTTTCAAATTTTAAAACAAAATTCCTTATGAAAATTCAAAGTTTATGGTTCAAAGTTATCCCTGTTACATTTCATGTGTCCATTAGGTTATATACTCTTTTTTAATTACTATAAACAATAAAATAAAATTTTAGAATGTAAATTAATATTAGTAATTATAAAGTTCTCTTTAAAAGAAGTATAATCTTTTTAGTTACGTAGCTAATTTTCTATTTCTAGATGTTATGTTTTTACTGTTTTATTCTAATTTAGATTTAAATATATAAATCTTTCTCAATTTATAGGTTTAGTATATGTTTAGTCTGTGTTTGTGTATGTATGTAATAAATGTGGTAATGATTTGAATTTATAGATTTGACATAAGTCAAAGATGCCGTCTTTTTATTAAAATCAAATATTTTATTAAAATCTTTATTAAAATGCAAAATATCAATTTTTGTTTTATCTTTAGAAATATGTTTTTGTCCATTTAATATTTTGAAAAGCTTACCAAAAAGATATCATGGTTTGCTAATACTGAAATATTTCAAAGCAAATTCAATACATAACATTATGGTAAATATAAATCAATCTTTTCTGATGTTTAGAAATCTTTGGTGTTCAAAATTCTTCATTGTTCATTCCAATATCATTGTTAGGAAGTCTGAATAGAAGAGTTTTCAAAATAGTCATATATAAAGAATTAGAACATTAAATTTATTGTTGGATTGAATGGCATTGTTTCCTTAAAATAGTCCTTAACCTCACTATATTATTCTTGCAAAAAGGAAATTGGCATGATGCATGTCCAGTCTGGATTTAAATATGCAGACTTCAGAAAAATGTATCAAGAGAATCATTTTAACATTGCCTTATATATATGTATTTATTTTGTGGAATACAACTTCAGAATATGGGTGCTGATGATCATGGTTCTGGATGGTGTCAGTAGCTGTATGTATTACTTATTAAAGTAAGAACTTGGTTAATATATAAGAATTGCTGCACCCAGTAGGTGACCAGATGGCCATAGGATATCTTTTTTTTTTTTTCACCCTTGATGCTTCCACTTCTTGGGCTTCACATTTTCTCTCTCAATCCTTCATACTCTTAGAATGAGAGTATAGAGTCCCTGAAATTGTTTTCCCCCTTTGATGGAGGGAGAAATGAGTCCATTGTTTTCCCAACCATGTCTTCACCCCAACTTTCTAGTCTTGATATTCAGCTATAGTCCAACCACTTGTCTGTCACATGCCCTAAAACTGAGACTATTCTGGTCATACACTCTCCTGCATAAGGTGACTTTAATTATATATCTGTACTTCCCTTAGTGCTTTGCATATTGACATAACCACCATTTGCATTGAGTTACACCTTTTCTTTCTCCCACAATAACCAAGGAAATGAATTAGCTTTTAAAGTGTGTGTGTGTATGTATTTGTCTTTGTGTAAATGTGTATGTGCTATGAATGTGTATAATGGGAGAAGCATAGTGGTACCTATGTCTTGGTAAACTGTAGCATGCTACTTTAAGGTTCCTCAACTTCCTGCTCCTTTCTCTTTGGGATTTGTAATAAACTTCTACTACCATTAATAAAGAAAATTAAAACATTTGTCATTCAAAGTTTATTTTAAAAATACATAAAATTAATGGAGTTTAGAAATAATTGAAAATTTCAACACAATTGTTTCAGACAATGTTTCCATACTAAAAAGGTACCAATTGCCATATTAAAGCTAGGTTTAGTGTGACCTTAAAAGCCCTGCTTATCACATTCACCTGAACCTGTCAGATCACTCCAGGTATATGTCCACAGACATGGAAACACAATAGGACACCTGCCACTTCTAGATTCTTGATCATGTAAAAATACAGTAATTGGCTTAGTATTTTTCAGTAGCAGGATTCAGTCCAAGCAATTTCAAATAACTGCGATTATACTATCTAAATGAATTAGTCTATATCGGAGCAATGACTTACCTGAGCTACAGGCAAAGTCAAGGTGGGAAAAAGTACTCTTCGTGACAACGAACTTTGTAACCTTTAACTTGTTCTGAAAACATTGCTAACGCTAAAATACCTTTAGCAAACTAGACAGGGGTTGCTGGTTTGCCTCCAGGGAAGGCATATACGGAAAAAGTACCTGAAAGGAAAGGAATCTCTGTCTCAATAATCCAAGCTGGAGAAAAACCCTGACTGAAAGAAACTGATGGACAGAATAGTGGAATCATTCATGAGTCTGAGTTAAAAAAAAAAAACAGGAAAAGGAGAACACAAATATGAAACAATTTCTCAGTTAAGTTGGCATAATAATAATAGAGTCTAATATGGTCATGCACAGTTAGCACTGAATATTTTGAAGCCTCATATTAAAAAGAAAATTTCTATGGGTACTTGAAACAGATAACTTGACAATACATACACCATTGATAATTTACATTTCTTTAACTAAAAGAGAGTTGTAGCACAGGTTAAATATGGAGATATTTTTAATTCCTTCCAACTGGAAAGACTCCACCTCTGTCACATGCCACCAGGTAGTGTCACAGGCAAAGCAATTCATTGTAAAGAATTTATTATTACACACACATGAGATTTATGCTTTTTGAAGTAGTTTAAATAAGAAATATCAGTTATAAAAGTATTTTCTAGTTATAAATCACAAAATACACAAACTCTACATGTGTTAAAAATATACACAATGACTTACAAAGAACTTGTAAGTATATACAGTTATTTGGTAACCACATTTGCATGCTATAAACCCCTAGTTTAAATTACTCCTATAGACTTTTCTTAGGACCTGCTTTCATATCTCTTAGACATTATCCATGCTGTGCTCACGTGCTACTTAAAATACAAGTTTAAATTTCCTTATTAACACTCCCTTGGTACATTATCTATGCACCATATGCCTATAGGCAGCTCTTATTGTCTTATACCATCTGGACTGCTGAATCTCACAGTCTCTCCTCTCTTTTCTTTTAAACTAACTACGAACTATCTTTTAAAGTCAATGAACTTAGAATATCACTGGATATGCTACCAGCTGCTTCTCTTCTACTTGGGCTTTTTTTCCATATGTGAAAGTTTATACATTTTTAAACCACCAAATATGACTAAACATGGATTAAACACAATTTTGAAAAATTGGAATTGTAAAAGCAGTATTAAAACTCAGTATTAAAACTTAAGAATCAGAAAATGTTTCGTTGTATATAGTACTTTGTATGGAAGAGCCTCAAAATTTGTCATATGACCAATGTAGAGTCTGTAATTCTTCTTTATAAGACTCTTTGTATGTCCAGCAAAATAGTTAAATGGTGTGGTGAGAAAGCCTGCCAAAACATCCCTTAGAATGAAGCTGAAATTACCTACCCACACAGTGCTTCTAATCTCATTCCAGGTTTCATAAATCACTGGCTAGGTAAACTAATTACAGTAATCACTGTAATTGAAATAAAACAAAACCAAAACAAACAACAACAACAAAAACTTATCAGCTCAGATCTACAATAAATGAACACAAACGGGATAGGTTTCCTTGAATTGCTGCTAATGGATCTGAGGAGTTATAATTTTTAGTAGAAAAGTCTGCTCCTGCCCAAATGAGATTAGGGAGAAAGAAGAATCCAGCGTTCACAGCAGGCAATTGTCCAAGCTATTGTGGTTTAGCAAGGATGTCTGGCAGCCCCACCCCTCTTACTGCCTTTCTAAAAATGCAGGGTGACAACTACACCTTCTCCACCCATTTTGAATCGCTTAAAAATGTATTTTGTGAACTTTTACATTTTTTAACATTGCTTCATAAAAACTCACACTCTTCATAACTCCCAAGGTAGAGTATGTCTTATTTCTATACCTCTGCATACCTCACTGATACTGTATATCTTTGTTTAGAAGCTATGGCTTCTATTAAATTTAATTACTTACCCCTGTGGCTTTAAATTGAGGGTGGCTATAAAACAAAGACGGTTTCTATTAAATTTAATTACTTTCCCCTGAGGCTTGCATGGGACGGGTGGCTTCTATTAAAAACTGCATGGTATAGGTGTGGCTGCTAATCAAGGATGCTTCTAAATGAAGATATACACTCTTTGGTAATACTCAACAAAGAAGATGTTAGGTATAGAAATAGAATCACATGATAATACTAATTCTGAAATTTATTAAAGCAATTGTAGTTCTGAAAGAATTTACATAATTTATTTTACTCTGCTCTTCTAAATTAAAAAAAAAATAGCTTTTAGTCACATGCACCATATAGGAAATATTAATGTTCTATTGAGGAAGGTAAATATTTTTAAACATCATAACCTATCAGATAAAGAGTAAGACTGTGATTCTTTAAACTGATTTTTCCCCCCTTTTGATAGTAGCAGACTAAAGAAAATGGCTTACAGATTTAGCTATGTATATGGTTTGAAAGTTACAACTGAAAAATGATGTTCATAATCTGAATTGCAATGAAACCAATTATCTGTACTGTGGTTGTTCACATGGGAATTCTCCTAAAGGTTTAGTATTTCTTAAAAGAAATTAAAAACAGCTGTAAAAATACCATAAAACAAAAATAGCAGCTGCAAAAGAGATTAACATTCCTAAATTTCATTTGAACCTGATATGTTATTTTTCCAACAGCAACATATATATATTCTGATTTTTAATCTATCTTTATAAAATTTTACCTTTAAAAACAGGACTACTGAATAAAGTTTTCATTTTACCTGTCTTTAATATTCACAGGAATTTCATAAAGTTTTCTCCCTTAAGATGTTTTCATTATTATTCTATCATTTTTAGTGATCTTCAGATATGAACTATGGTTATAAAATAATCTAGATAAAGCTATTTAAGATTTAAAGATACTGAGTAAACAATTTATAGCAAAGTATGTATCTCTTTTTTTCTTTTTCCATTACTTAAAGCTGTCAAATGGCTTTCACACTGAGCCATGATGACCAAGTGCCTTTTTAAAATTTTATATAGTGTCTGCTGGGCCATTGAGCAACTAGCCCTAGATGAAACTGTACCTAATCTTTTTCATATATATCTATATGCACATAGACACACATATATAAAAACAAAATGTAATTTATAAAACAGATCTGGAGGTGGTGACAGTATAAAACAGTTAGTTTTGCTGTGCTGTTCAAAACATATGGCAGCAACTTTTCTAGACTTGCACCAGATGGAGGCCTTTAATCGATCCAGTCTGTTATACCGTATGTTATTTCTACATTAAAAAGGATTCCTCCTTCCCAATTTATAAATTAAGTAAATTGCTAAATTTTATGTGCAAGTAATAATACTTTTGCAACTTAGAAATAATAAATTAAGAATCTTTATTAAAGGAGAAGCAGAAAATTCTTAAGGAGACAAAAATTATCTGAACCCATGTTTGTATTTTTTTAGCACACCACTTTAGATTTAGTACACGTAAACATAGTTTATATATCTTCTTGTTTGGGGTTTTCTTGGTTTATTTGCCAACTGCTTTGAGATGAGTACACTGTACTATTGACAAATGAACTCTCCAATAAATATTGCCAATATTGATGCAGCCAACTAAACCAGTATAATTGATAAAAATGTCAGAAGCTACTTAGAGTTTTCAAAGGTAGAAATCACTTTTTCATTGGGTTTCACATTAAAATATTTCAAAATTTCCTACAAACCATTTAAATTTTTTTCCCAACAAAATATTTAAGTCAGTGATCTTGCCATTTAAATAAAATGTAAGGAAATTATAATTCAGATGGAAGGTATAAATGTTTTTGTATTTTAATACTTGTTAGACAAATTTAGTGAAAAGCTACTGCTGTTATAATGCAAAAAACAATTGTAGGTTGTTTTATCTTAAATACATTAGCAAAGCCAATTCTCTTTCTCTTTCTCTCTCTTGTATACACACACACACACACACATGCACGCACAACTATAATTTAGAAAATATGTGAGGACTTGGGAAACAAGAATATAACATTTTGGAATAGTTTACTACCATTGTTCTTTTGTTATAAATATGCTTTGTGACATAGGTTCATATTTTGAAATAAACTAAGATATATGCATAACAGAAATCAAATAAAAAGCAACTAGTCTCTGGAGAAATATGCAAACCTTTTGTAGAACCCAGCTTTAATGTAGACCACTACTTAACATATTCACAGCTTATAACAACTTACGAAATGGGCGAATGTTGAAACAAAATATCAAAAGATCTAGTCTCTTTTGCATGTTTATTTATGACTACTTTCTTTTGAAGGAAACCAGGATATGATAATGGTCGCACATAGACTAAATAGGTTGTTTTTTCATGAGCAGTAATCCCATACAAGTACAAGAGAGAAAAGCCATATTTTTCCAATATAATACTACAAGGGCAAATGACAGCCTTACCTGATGGCTGATATCTTTTATAGTACAACTGTGACATATTTTATGCATCACAAAGAATGATCAAAGATGTCTCTAGAGGCTCTCTGGCATGTAATGTGGCCCCACAGGCCCTGTCTGCCTTTAAATCAGGCAATAATGCACCTTTAAAATAAGTGGAGCATACTTTCCAGAGTGATGATTATTTTGGCTATATTTGAGCATGATTTTGATTTCTCTTTCAGTTATGTGATTTCTAATATTATAAGCATGTTTCATTTAGTTGTGAAATGAAAAATGACTAAAATAAACATAAGATTGTATATTTTTAAAAGTTTATGTTTAACATACAGTTCTGCGGGTTTTTACTGCTTTTGTAATATAATGTAGTTTAGAAAAGAAATTGTAATTTAGAAACTACCAAAGCTATTCCCATTTGTTTCCCATTAAAACATTAATAAAATGCCTTCAATATACTTTTTGTTCTTACATAGAAAAATTTGCATTGTAGCTATTGTTTTAACAAATTTAAATCACCATTTATATTTTCTATACAAATTGAAAGTAAATTGGAAAATTGTGGCAACTATTCAGTTAATGTTAACACACAGCCATCAATCCTAATATCTCCAAAATATATCCAAAAATATTATTTTCCTAAATACTTGGAAAGTTTTTGATGAAAATGTCTTGTTATTCAGCTGTATCTAGATACATGAATCCTTTCCTATCTTTGGAGTCTATCCTTCATACATGGCCAAAGATGAAAAAAAAGGGGGAGGGGGATTTGGAATTAAATTAAACCACACTGGATATTTGTAATGAGTGTTTTTCCAGGATTAGCTATTTTTAAACAAACAAACAAGTAACCAAAAAACTGTGTTAGTGACCTTTGTTAATGACAGAATGTCATGGGTTGCATAAATCAGCCAACTTTTTTGTTGCAATCATGGAAATACATTTGCAAAGGAACACCATTTGCTATATAAGGGTACTGTCACTGAGATTTCTACTTAGTGATATTTCTTAAGGGGTTAAGAGTTCTGAGTCTTGCAATAAGTTACTCTGAAATCGGCCTCAAAACAACACAAGAACAGGCAAGAGATTATGAACTCAATTAGTCTTACTAGCAAAAACAATCAAAATGTTTGTCCTAAAGAGAGTGAGTATTCAAAGAATAACTTTTATTTCTAAAAAAACCCTTGCATATCTAGTTGCAAGTAAATGTACATGGCAATCTATTTTTAGCTATTAGTTCTTTAACAATTTTGCCTTTGTAGCCTTCATTTTGAACTATTTGTAATTACTTTAAAAGTATTATTCTATTCACTTTTAGTTTAAAATATATCAGTTCATATTATAATGTATACTCATGTTTGTTGGCATTTTAGTGGTCTTAGAGTTAGTTTCCTTGAAGTTACTTATTGATTAAAAATAATTGTAAATTTTTAGATTACATAATTTTTAACTGTTGCTTACTGAACTTGAAACCAACAAAATTATAAAGGCAGGAACAAAAGTAATTTTTTGTAAAACAGTTATTCCTTTGGCTTTTCAGTCATAAATGCACATTGGTTCATGATATTACAAGATTATCAGCTTAGATGTCTGGAATTTTCTGAAGATTTAACTTATTTTGAAATAAATAGCTAAAATTTGATGTTTGGTTTTGAGCAAATCAATAATCTGTCACTATAGACATTGTTTATGAAAAGGATTGGACAACTATAAGATATTAAATATGTAATTATTTGCATTCATCAGTCAAAAAATGTATTCGTAGCTTTCCTTCTAGTGACAAATACTTTAACGCTGTATAAGTATCTTCTTATTGTTCATTCTCCCAAATTCCATTGAAATGAAGAAAGCTTGAAACAATAATTATGAAATGTCATCTTATAAGGTGATTTATTTTAGTAACATCATTTTTTACTACAGCATATCTGTTCCATGTACAAGGAGTTGACAAGAACATAGAAAAAGTATTAAATACTTTTAATAAACAAATTTTTATACATTAAGCTATTTTTTAGGGGGATGACAAAAGAATATACTTCTGGCATTTTCTTCCCTGTCTGCTCACATATAACATAGACAAAGTCGTTTGCTTTATATCATTCTATAGTTTGATGTCTATAATTTCCATAGTTTCATATAACTGTGGTTGCAACATTTACAAAATGAAATTTTGATAAAATTATTTGTAAGCTATCTTCCATCTCAAAAATTGAGGGTTTTTAATTTCAGAAGGAAACCTAGAGTTCATCTAGTCTCTAACATCCCAAACAGACATTACACCTCCTGCCAAAGCAAAAATCTTAGATTTATGCGTTCATTTACATATCACAAAATACTTTAATTTGCATTATCTCAGATCATTCATACTTCAGCCCCCTCAAAAAGCAGATCAATTATCCTTTTATAGGGCAATGACAAAATGTAAACTCAATGAGTCACTCTTCCCTGCTTACATGTCCCAGGAAATGGCCAAGTGTAAAATAGAAACCAAGTGTATTTCAAATGCAATGTTCTTGTATGTACTGCCTTCTATAGGATTTCTTCCTTATTCTTGAAAAGTGATAATTCAGATTTTGAGTGAGCAGGAGTTCATTCCATGATAATCAGCTCAGCTCATTTCTTTAGGGCACTGCCTTATAGTAAAATGGCATAATAGTTAGGAATTACTTTAAATTGAGCCAAATATCGTTCCTTATTATGTGCAGCCATTCTTTTTTTGTCACTGTGAGGGCACCAATCTGCCATCTACTGTGATTCGTGTCTTCCCATCTTTAGCATCAAGCATATTGATTGGAACCTAGTAGAGGCTCAGTAAATATTTGTTGAATATATTGCTTCAGATTTTTGAGAGTGTTATTCTGTCCAAAAACAGTTGTAAGTTTTTGGAAGTGTTATCTCTCCTTGCAAGAGAAGCTTCCCTAGGCATTTTCAGCAAGGATTCAATCAGCCTTGTTCGTAGATAAATCACCAGCATCTATAAAAGTGACTGCATATAGTGGCATGTAATAGAAATGTGTGGAATGAATAAACCATAACGAATAAATAATGATTAACCTCCCCAAGACACATTCAAATTTGTCAGTGTCGCACTTAAAGTATGCCATCCAACACTGAGCACCGCAAGCACGATGTATACTCCTTCTAAGAATTGCTAACAGAAATGGTTTTACTTGGTATGTGATCATTGGTTCAAACTCATCTAGTCAGAGATTTTTTTAAAAAAATTTACCACCTAACGCCAGGAGAAAGCCTATATTATAATAATGTACAATAAATTTGAAAAATTAAACTAAAATCACCAGCAAACATATTAAACTAAACAATTAAAAATACACTAAAGAAAATTAATTTTTTAAAGTATAGTTTTTGTTATAGCCTTCAAGTTATGCAAAGTTTAAAATTGACCATTTAATAACTTACATGATCCAAAAGATTTGCCTGAAAAGCAATAAGAATAATTATTCAAACGTCACATGAAAATTAGTCTGATTCATACTGTTTTTTAATCTCTTACAAGTAAAGTTATAGTAGTGATTATATTTTAATATCATAATGGGAATTAGGCTACTCAATTAGCTATTTTTTCTGATATTGGATCTAATAGTCTCATTTCATTTTCAAAGTATAATACTTCCCACACATTGATCGATGTCAAAAACAAATAGTTTTATTTCTCACTTATAAGGCATATAAATACATTTTTAAAAAATTTGAATCTACAAGCTCATTCTATACAACAGAATGACCCCTTAAAAGGAGTTATTTCAACTAAAAAGAAACTTAAAGAAACAGGGAATCTTGAATGAAACAGAAATTAAAGCATAAAGGAAAATTGGCATTATTCTTTTCATAAATAATGAATTAAATATAATATCAACAACAAACATTTTTATAATTAAATTAATAAAACCATAAATAATTAAAATCAATAAAAGGGTGGGATGGAGGAATTAATAGTAAGTTTCAAGGTTATTAAAAAGTCCCAATACTTAAATAAAGTCCCTGAATTATACTTAAATAAAGTTCCCTGTATTGGAAGGAATAGGCTGAATTAAAATGGTCCTACTTGGAAATTTTGCAGTGTCTAAGCAAAATAAAATGAGAAATGGTGGCAGTTTGCAAGGTAATTCAATATAACATAAGCAAGTAAAGAAATATAATCATGTTGAAATATTCATACAATTTAAAAGAGAATGTTTTTGTTTGTTTGAATTACACACAAAGACCATTTATATGTTCAATGGAGTAAAACAAACTTTAGGAAATTAGAGGACACAAATAAACAGGGGAAACTCTTAGATTTATTAAAAACCAAACTCACTTTACAAAATTTAATTCAAATTAATGTTTCAGAATATTTTTGGCCTTATTAAAGCAACTCTGGCAGACACAGTGGTCCAAGCTGAATGATTATGCACTAGAGTTCTTTTTAACACCTTTTCGACAACAGCCTTCTATTTATGCTTTCATATATTTACACACACACATACACACACAGATATTGTATTTTTTTCTAAAAATTGAAGGTAAGGTGAAAAATTATTTTCATAAAAGGTTTTTTTCCTGGTGACTTACAAATATCTATTATAAACTAGAAATATAAAACAAAGAAATTTGACAAAATTCTCTCAGTGAGACCTTGGAGAAGCAGGTGTTTGCATGAGATACAGCAATTTGTATGAAACTCAAAGGCATTATTCTGAGGGAAAGAAGCCAATCTCAAAAGGCTACAAATTATATGATTCCATTTACATGTCATTCTCAGAAAAGATAATATGCTAGTGAAGAACAGATTAATGGTTCCCAGCAGTTAGTGATGAAGAGAGAGTTGGGACTATGAAAGGGTTACGTGGGGGAGTTTTTGGAGGTGATGGAACTCTTATATTCATATCATATGGTGGTTGTTGCCAAATATAAATTTCTGTTAAAACTCAGCACTATATACAAAAAATAAATAGATTTTACCAATTGTGAGTTTAAAAATTAAGAATATATTTGCCAATTCTGTATTTATAAACAGAAAAACTGGGAGGCTATGTAAGAAATCAATTAAAATGATAGGACTTGGTCGGTGCAAATGATTTGGACAGAGACCGGAGAGGAAATGAAACATTTTAAGTTACTTTTTAAATATCATTTTGCTTTTGATCCATGTAATTGAATTACCTATGTGAAAAATAAAATTTAAAAAAATAGTTCAGATCTTTGGCTGTTTCATTTTTTGGGGGGTGTAATAAAGTATTTGCTTAATACTTTTTAATTAAGTAGGAACATTAAAAAGTAGGTATATACAAACTCCACTGGACTCATTCTTAACAATTAGTTTTCTTTCTGTCCTGTGCATAGCTGAATTTAGAGCCCTGATCCAGTAGGCATCCAGGGATCTTTCCTCTAGAAACAATTCCATCTATAACTGAATCAGCTGCTTTGAAATAAAACTTGGAAAAAAATGGGAATCTTTTCTTTGTTAAAGCACTAATCGCCACAACCATACGTTCTGGCTTATTCTCTAACAAAACTTCTGTTTACTGTTTTGTAAATCCAGGTGTGATTTGCATTATGTAATACTAATAGATTATAGAAAGAAGTGATATCAGTTAAACACACTGTTTTATCTAGTCAATGGGACATAACTGATTATTTTTATACTCACTTGACCTAATTGATTGTTTTAGTTTTGCCTAAGGAGTCCAAATGTCCAAATATGAATCTTCTCTGAAGAAAACTATTAATTTCCATGGGCATTCCTCCTGTAGTGCCGTCTCTGAAAATTAGGTAAGATCACTTCAGAATCCGGACTGAAAAAGTTTAAATTTTCCCATTGTACTTTCATAGCTGATATGACTAAATGTATACTTCTATTTATAATTTCAATCTTTTAAAACAATATTTCTTAATTATTTGATTCATTGATTAGTTTTTAACCAATATATCATTTCAAAGAATCTTGGTTTCCATTGTCAAACAGCTTTTTGTTTGTTTCCAACTCTTTCTGAAGGAGGAATAATCCTTCTCTCCATTTTGAGAAGGGTCTCCTTACTCTTTCACATAACAATGAAGAAATTAAAAGACACTGGGGACTGAAACTAAAATGTCTAAGTCCAAGGATCATGTCACACCAAGTAAAGCAGTAATATAGTTAAGGAAATCAGTAAGTTTACTTCACAAAGACAGTTGCTAGAGTGCTGCCCTATACTTTCATTTTAAGAGTTTGTCTTCTAGATTTCCAAAATACTCTGAAAAGAAATTCCAGTTTGAGATTCATGTGCACTGTTTTTCTCTTGTCTACTAAAGATTTATAAAAGACAACATAAATGGTCCCCCTATGGAGAAAGAAACTATCTCAATCAGTTCCCAAGAACAAAGAAGCTATCATTAAAAATAATATGATTTTAAAGGTTTTAATATGGTTTTAAAAGAAGAGTAGGCTTAGAGAGCACACAAAAGAACAGACAGAGAGCAGTGAGTGCAAACAATGGGGAGGGGATAAATAAATAAATAAATCTTTAAAAAATAAGAATAATATGATTGTAAAATATCCTATAATATTTCTCATTAACCAGCCCAAACAAACTTCCCCTAATATTCTTCATTACTGTGAACAGGAAACTATATACCTGGGAACTTTTTGTCCTTATTTTACACACTGTGGCACTGTACTAATTAATCGTATTGCCATTAATATATTACATTAACAAATCATAGTAGTCAAGAGGACAGTGAAAGAATGATAGGTAAGCAACTCATCGGTATATCATTAGACCAAACCTTCACTCTTATAAAGCCAAGTTGTCTCCAAGTAGAAAGATTGTAATATGCTAGATTGTATATGAGGTCTTATTACAGAGATGTCAGTTTTAGTCTGAAACATAAACATATTTTTATTCATACATTAGTACTTGTAGTGATCAATGACAGTATATCTAGTATGCTAGAATTTGTTTTTGATCAGTAGAAAAGAAATTATTCATAAAACTCAAAACAGAAGGCAAAGTTCTGAAAGAAAGGAAAAGAATTATAGGTTTCTTACAGGGAAGGTAATTTTAATATAGACGAGATTGGTCCAAGTTCTGCCATTTGGATTGATAGATTATCTAGTAGAAGTATCATTTCAATAATCTCAATGACAGTATAGCACTGGATACTTGGTAGAGCATTATAAATTAAATTTACTGCAAATGTTATTGCAGAGAACAGGGAAAGAGATTATTTGTGTTTGTGAAAGTTTAGATAGGAAAAAATTTAAGATTCTTTGACAAAACATAGCAGAAATGATCTATATGATATGGTTGTATTGCTAGCTGTCAAAAATTTCACTTTAGCCATTACTTCTTCATCGGTATCCTAGAATTATTGTGACATGATTCCACTTGCGAGAGAAAATATTATATTAATCAAGTTGAATGTTACCCATGTAAGGTAGTGCTTTGCAGTGTTTGGCAATGCTGGATGCACTTAACTTTTTAAAGAAATGTATCATTTTCCATTTATTTAGTCTAATATTGAGGACTTGTAGGAGGTACAACATAAGGTTGTTGGTTATCCCTGGATACTGACAATAAAACTGTAATTATAGCAGATGGAGATTATTGCATTCATGCTTAACAATTTTAACTACTGCACTCATGTAGTTACTGTTATGAAATACTTTTATTAATATGTGAAACAATATAAAATTATAATTTCTAATAGAGAATTCTAAAATAAAACTAAAACCCGTGTATATTTCTAACACTTATTGTCTACCATTAGAACATTCATCATACTTTATTATTATTACATTATCACTTTCTTATCTGCTCGATTGTAAGGCTTATAAGAGGCTACTACCCCTAGCAACCAGCACAATATCTGAAACTCAAGGGGATAAATTAGGGGTTGTCAAAGTATCAGCTTCATCGCCCTCTGCATCTCTCATTTGGATGCATTCTTATATATCACCCACAAACTCTATTTTCTGTGAGGTAATGAAGCGACAAAAACCAAAGCCCCAACCACAGTAAATCTTAACATTTGTTGACTGCTTATAGCAAACTTGGCCCTGCTTTGGGTTTGCGTTTATCTTCCTAACAATCCTATGAGTAGATAGTCTTATCAACTCCATGTTAAAGATGAGGTAACTGAGGTATGCACTAAGAAATGTATCCCAGATAATAAGCCAGAAAGAAGAGCCAAGATTCAAATACCGAATTTTGAGGAGATAAGGAGTGGAGATTTAACTCTTCACATCGTGGTTTTCTTAGCATATGAAACCATATGGAGGTTACACCATACATCTTTTAGACCATTCCACACTGAACTGACACCACTTAGGAATTGTAGTGCGTGCACTTAATATATGCTACAACATAATTTCCAATGGTGATAAAGTTGATAATGATACAACTTTATTTAAAGAAACTATGGTGGACATCAGAAATTAGAATTTAGATATACCAGAGGACTCACAATATTGGAGGGTTATCACAATGAAGTTTTGCATTTACTCTTGTGATATTTTTCCAGATGTCCCACAGATTTAGTGAAATAATTGGTTTTAAAAAAACACGTTTATCAGCATGTCACAGAATTCCACATATACACAAAATTACACACAAGTGCTGGGGGTGGGAGCTCATTACTCAGATCAGAAACACCACACTTCCATATTAAAATGTTGATCTGTGGAAAATAAATTAGACAACTTTATATGAAATATAGCCCCCAAACAACTCCCGTTACACACACACACACACACACACACACAACTAGATTATGAACTAATCTTTAAAATAAGTCAAGGCTAGATGTAGAGAAAGGTATGAGGCCTGGAGAAAGAAAAGTCTATGGGCCATGGATAAGTAGAAATTCATGGACATCAAGGAGCAGAGAACCAAATTCACTGGTATAAAGTCCATAGTAACTTATCTGCAACAGTTGGGCACAGATGATTTTTGGAAATCAGAATTTTTCAGCTTTTTGAGTGAAAATATATATCAATATACATACCATAAGCTTCAGAATATCATAATAGGGTCTGGGACAGTACATTCTAATCAACTACAAAAATATTTCTACAGTGAATGTATATGTTTACAGTAAGTGGGGTGTGGCCGTTTGAAGCTGTGTAGACCCCAGAAGATCACATCCTTAGAGCTAATCCATTCCTGTGTATGTAAACCTATTGTAGATGGGACCATCTGATTAGATTCAGTGAGGGAACTTTCTTTTGATTAGATGATTTTACTATTCAAATTTTTGCTCCCAAATGAGTTGTCTCCAAACATATTGAACAACCATAGATTTGGGCAGCTTTATTTATTTTAGAATTGTAGATAAAGATTGTGGTCCTATACTACATTGTTTTGATAATTTGCATTAATTCTATTACCTATGAATCTATGTGGGTCTTTTTAAAAAAAAATTTATTGTTTTTTAAACAAATCAATTTTATTGGTACATTATTAGTAAATATGTGGGTCTTTTAACTTTATGATTTTAATGAGTCTACATTCTTCAGATCAACTTTTTAAAACTACTACATGTTTGCTAAGAATTACTTTTGTTTCCTTTTAATCTTTTGTCATGATTCATATCCTTTCTTATTTTCTGGGGGATAGTGAATGGATCCATACATAACTTATTCTCATCTTTGAGAATTTATAGACTTACATTTTCTCTGCATTTAACCTTAATCTTTTCAGAGAGAAGGGATGTAATTCCCATCGTATAAGTAGAGATTTGGCTATCCTAAATTAAAAAGTGAGTAGGCAATTACAGAATTCATGGACCTAAGGATAGTTGAATTAAAATAAGTGTAGATCAAAACCTTTTTGAAAAATTGGAGTGCTATATATCTTTTTATTCAATTGTTTCCATCTGAAGGAGATAAATTGATTTATACTTTTGATATAATTTATATACTTATGGTTAATAGGCACTATAAACAATTTTTTAGTTTACAAAATTTCAATGTAAACTGAATATATATATATATATAAATATAAATAAACAAGTAATTACCTAACTATAGAAAAAGATAACCATTTCTTAAAGTGATAAATTGGATAATTAATTTCTGGAGCTTAACACTTGAATATGAATTATAACTCATCATCATTTTTCATCACAAATTTTAAGGAATATGGATGCTTTCTCTTGTTTAGGTAAACATGTAAAATGTTGCTGTACTTTAAAATAAATTCACAGTTGTACATTCTTCAAAATTACTAAACAGAGATATATACTTTTTCTTCAGTGAAAAATGGTGATTTTATATATATATATATATACATGTATTCACAGAGTATTAAAAAACAGACAAATGTATTCAACAGCACTTTAATGATATAAGATAAAAACTTTTTATGTAGAAGATGTCCACTTACATGTGAACTCAGTAAGGTTCCCACAAATATTCAAGTATACCCTGTTTTAAGCTAGTCTAAAATATATAACCACAATTTTACTTATGGCTGTTTACCAAAATCTCTAATTAAGGTGACTGTTTTTAATAAAAGCAGAAATACAACCGATGATGGATTTCCTGCATGAGCCTCAGAAATATATGTTGGGTTCCAAAATGAGATCACAAATATATGCTAATGTTAAAAAATTATGATGCTCCAATGAGGATTGTTTAGAGATCGCATGCAAAAACTTAGCCACATAAAGAGGTGTCAAAGCTCTCAAAATGTTTAAAATCACTAGCTTGGTATCACTCTAATTCATGAACTTGAAGGTAAAACAAATAATTGTTTAATACAATGCTAAAAATTTTCTATATCGTGCTCTTACCAATATTCAAAGCAACATAAAAGGCAATAATAGAATTTAATTTTAAAAAGCAACATGGAGTAATGGTCCATATGGAAAAGAGAATTATGAAGAAAAACTTGAGATGATCCTGCTTTGTATTGAGAATTAAAATAATTAGAAATGAAAAATAATATTTAGCACTTAAAAAATTTGTGTTAATTTTCAGAAAACCTTTTCCATACTCTTAACTTAGGATATTCTTTTAATAAGGTAGGATTGTTTTCCCCTTTACAAATTAAGAAAATGTGGAACAGGAAAGGTCCCTGATTTTGGATGTGAGTGGATAAGTTTATAATCAATAACTCTTGATATAAAAATTCTTGTCCTAAACTACAGAAAAACTTTCATAAGGTATTAATATACTAGGAAGAATGCTATAAATTCCTAAGATTCTATTTTCACATAATAGACATATCAGTTTTATAACACAAAATAGCTAGTTATGTTATAGAACTGTGTGCTATGTGATAATGTAGAAAGCATCTGAATAAGAGTCATTTGCAAAGTTGAGGGCAAAGACTTCATGAATATTGATCTTAAAATGTTTAATTCGGAGTACAACATTTGCTTGCATTATTGGCCAGTAAATAAGCATTATATGTCTCTTTTGTTCACCTCCATGTCACCAGCACTTGTCATGTGCTGGGCACAAAGCAAAGATAGACCAATATATACCTAAAGAGTCAGACCATTGATGGTTAAAGCAGAAAATTGCAACATTTCTAAGATCAGAAGTAAATATTTACATACTTTCTAAAAATTGTCTTTTTTTTACCTTTAACATATTATATTATGAAGAACTGTTGTTTTTTGTTTTGTTTTGTTTTTCTGTTTGTTTGTTTTTAAAGGACATATTGGTGTTGAACCCAGGACTTTGTACATGGGAAGCAGGTGCTCAACCACTGAGCTATAATAGCTCCCCCATGAGAGTTGGGATTTTATTTTTCTGTTGGTTTGTTTTTGTTTTTTGGAGGTACTGGAGATCGAACCCAGGACCTCGTACATTGGAAGCAGGTGCTCAACCACTTGAGCTACATTTGCTCCCCAAAGAATTGTTTTGACTAAGATATCTTAGGAGATTTTTGGAACTTAAAAATGTAATAGTGAATTAGAGAGCTATCTAAAATTATGTTTTGAATTAGCTTATTAATATTATCAAATTTGTTCTGTTCCAACTTAATTCATTATATTTAAAGCTAAAATCTATATCACAAATGACTTTGTTGTTTTGGGGTTGAATATTTCCAGGATTCTCCAGTACAGTCCCAAGTGTTTGAGACATATTTTTTTCAGAAGGACATTATGTAACTGCATCCTTTAATATATAATTTAACGTTATAACCTTGTAAGATTTCATATATATAAATCACGGCAATTTTCAAAATTCCTCATTCAGGTCATGAATACCAATTTTAATTATGAAAATGTGATTGTTGGAGAATCCAGAAAACAAGGTTGCAGATTTAAAATATATCTTATTGAAGAGGAGCAGTTAAAAGAAGTGGTTATACGGGGTGTGAAGGGGTTAGTGTCTACTTTGGATGAATTGTATGGCATGTGCATATATCTCAATAAAATCGCTTTTAAAAAAGAAAATGCTTGTGTACAGGTTATTAAGGGATATCCAGAAGTTAAAGTGTTTCAGAGAAGAAGGAGAATAAAATTGAGAGCAAGTCACTGGGCTTGTTAGTAACAAGTAACCTTTCAGAGAGCAGTTCTCATGTAGGTGTAGGTCCAGAAGCCAGATAACTGGTGGTGACAGAAACAGATGTTGAGGTAGCTGAGTCTCTAAGTATAGATCCTACTGTCCAAGAGTTTGGGAAGCAAGATGAAACTGAGAGTTTAAAGAACTAGGGTCAGGCAGACAGTTTTAATGGAAAAAGAGGGGGGTGGAGCATTAAAAGGAGATGATCTTAATAAACAGAGTGAGATCCTGAAGAAGAGAGCAAGCCTTGAGCCCCAGAGTACAGTGGAGGCTTTAGGGGTTTTAAAGAGAAATCAAGAGTATTTAATTTTGAGACTTGAGAGAAGGATAAACTGACAGAAGCGGAGATATATGTTTGCTAAGAACATTGTACTTCTTAGCTACATTATCCTTTGCAACTCCCCCCACAAGACTACGTATCATTCTGAAGTCCTTTAAATTGCCATTTACTACCATTTCCACATATATTAAAGAATGTGGAAAAGAATCAACCAAAGTTCGAGGATTAAATTGCAGTTCTTTCTAAGTACACCCATCACATTTGATATTCCCGTTTTTCAGCACTCTATTACATTACATTTGTTTACATATTGCCTTATAGATTAAAAAAAACACAAAATATGTACTTCTTCAGATTGCCCTCTCCTTTGAAGGCAATCATCTCTTCTCCCATAGCAAGAGAGGAATGAATCCTAACATGTGCCAATCTCTCCACCAGTGCTCTGAATTCCATACCTTGTATCCTTGTTGATTTTCTTTTTCTTACTGGCTCCCTCCTTGCAGTCCATAAACATATTAAACTTTCTCCAATCTTCTCCCTGGCACATGACCATATGTGCCATGTACATACACACATAGACACGCACTGTACAGCTCCTTTTATCTTTGTGAATTCATACAATCCTGCCCAATCACTCTCTTTTCCTTTCAGTCAAGCTCCCTTTAAGTTATACTTTCCCTGCCTCTATTTCCTCAACCTCCATTTACAGCTCAATCAGTGGTAATCTGGATTCTCTCCCCATATCTCAAATACCTCACTTTCCCTAAAGAAATTTGATATCTTCTTGTCAGAAATATTGTCACTCGTATTGAAGACATTTTGATACCTTTTTCTTTTCCCTCAGTGCTACAACTGAATCCCTCTTCAGCAATGAAAGCACTGTTCAGGCGCTCACTTCTCTCTCTCTCCCCCTCTCTGGGTTCTCCTCCATGTTGCTTGGGATTCTGGTCTTAACACTTTTTTTCATCCATACGTTACTCCTGAACAATTTCATCTATGTCTCAGACTAAAATAGTCACCCCTATGCAATTGAAGCCGTGGTCCCAGCCTAGTTCCTTCTACTGAAATATAGAGACATTCTGGAGAGAACTTTGATCCTGCAGTCCCAGGAAGAGAGGTGAGCCATTTGCCTGATAGTTTGCAGTGCTGAGAGAGTCCAGAAAGAAACAAGCCCTATGCCAGCCTGTAGCTGAGAGAGAGAGGAAGGCTGAACCCTCACAGAGATCTACAGCCAACTTGCTTCAACTCATGGCAACGGACTTTGGTAAGAAAGTACCTCTTATGGTACTTTGAGTTACCTTGTAACTGTAAGCTTTTACCACAAATAAATACCCTTTATAAAAGTAAACAAATTTCTGGTACTTTGCATCAGAACCCCTTTGGCTGACTAATATATTGTCCCTCAGGGAATGGCAGGTAGGGCATGGATATTCATTCATCCATGCACCTGTCATTCATTCATTCATCCATTCATTCATTTGGGCACTGAGCCCCTATTACATGTCACACTGTGCTAAGCATTGGGAGCACAGAAGTGACTCAGAGACAAGGTCCCTACCCCTTGTTCCATCTATGGAAGTATTGAATCAAAATGTGTGTGGCAGGGAGCAATGTAATCATTAAAAGTTTACAAGCTCTTTAGGTTAGAACTCCAAAGGTTGCCTATACTCATTTTTATTAAAATGGAAAAAAATTGAAAGTATAAATGTCCAATATGTGCAGATTCAACAATGATATTGTATCTAATGCCTCTAATTGTGGATTAGATAATGTTGTAGAAGTGTAATATATGTAAAGAAAGATAAGTACAATAAGAGAGAAATTCAGATTATAAAATAATGCCTGTAGCATGATCAAATTTTAATAGTAGCTATAAAAACTGTATATACCTATGTTATATAATAATATACATATTTAATCTAAACTAAAATACATAGCATATAATATATTACAGTATTTTTGCTATAAATAGTATTTGTGTATATAGTTACGCTTTGGGAAGAGTATGGACATATATATATACCCCAAAATGTTGATGGTGGATGCTATTTCTGATTTCCTTCCTTTTGTTCCCTGTGACTTAACTGGAACCTTTGATTTCTTTAAAGAAACACATCTTCTGATATAGTAAAATCATTATAAAATAAATTACCAGATAATAAAAAAGTTCTGTTAGTTATGGAATATAGCATTATATTTATGGAAAATGGTCTTGTCTTCAGAATATTTGAGAAATATTTGTAATTAATTCATATCAGTTATCCACAGAATTTATTTTTCATGATTTTCCTGAGGATGTTTTTACCAAGTAGAGTCTGGTAGAAAGAGTAATTTACTGGCTTCTATTTCATTTAAGTTTTAGTGCCCTGTTCCTCCTTATTTACAAAGCACATGATCTTTCATCATTTCCCACAGCCACACTTGTAAAAATAGTGCTACATCTAAAATTTGTTTGTAATGCTAAAGCAACTAAGATATGAGACAACTCCAACAGGACTTTGAGTTACTGGGAAGGAACTTGCTCTATAAGTTCAAAGTGTTTCTTCTTATATTAGGTGGATTTAAAAGAGGAAAATATGGTTTTGGCATATTTGTTGAATAATTGTCCAAATGTCTTGGGTTTGGAAAAGTTAAAACTAAATTTTCCCACTCCCTTTTTTTCTCGTAATTTACAAAACTATGTATACTTCAAGGGAAATTTAATCCACATGTTGTGATTCATTTGCACTTAACTTGTCATAATGTTGTTCATGAAAGCCATCTTGTGTTCAAGAAAGTTTATGAGACTTTTTCTAATGTCTCCCTTTCCCCTCTGTGTTAAAAAGCTGAATTTTGACATTAGTTAGCCAAATGTGAGCCCCAAAAGGTTGAAACTTAGAATCTATGAATTTCAAATAAATTCAGACTTGGCCAAAATTTCTCTCCTACTTATTTGTGTGTTATCATAGGGAAGCTGACAGTGTTAAGTTAAAGACCAAGTGAACAAGACTAAATAGATTTTGTTGTTTTAAATTCAGTTCTTATGAATTACTTTAAGAGTTTTGAATCTAATTTATATATTCTTCCAAATAAGAAGTGTGACATCTCCTTAGAGAAAATATTATATCTCTACAAAGACAAATTAGAGAGCAGATGTTAGATTTATGAGAACCTTTGTCAGCTATCATTCATTAGAGCTGAAAAGCAGGCACCAATAATGAGTCTAACACAAAAGGAGAGAAAACCAAGACTCAAAGAATAACACTTTCTAAAAGTCATAATTGCTTATCCTGTACAAGATAAGTGTCTCTGCCTCTCAGATAGGATGAAACCATATAGCAGGGAGAATCTTAACTAATTTAAAATCTAATTGCATACAGACATTTGAATACTGATGTCAGAACATTTCAGATCTTTTAAAAATTTTTGTAATAAATTAAGAACGATATATTGTCACTTTTATTGCAAGTGCTTCTAAGTATTCTTCCAGCTACATAATACAAGACTTGTGCATTGTGGTTGAACAATCCCCAGCACCCCAGGTATTTCAAGGACACTTTAAAAATGGTAATGTGAAAAGCAGAATGTACAGCATACTGTTTAGGAGATTGGGATGCCATTAAAAACTCCCCAGGAAGAGTGAACTAAGGTCTAGTGCAAAGTAAAGATTGTGAGAGCTCAAGTTTTAAACCAAACCAAAAATTTCATCCCACATTTATTTAAATTGATGATAGACCACCTATCTCCAGGGAGAATAGCTGCCTATATTTTAGGGCAGAAATACTGTATATTCTGCAATGAATGTTTACGTGCACATCTGGACACATGCATAAAACTAATGTAATTAATAGACCATGTAAAATAAATTACTGTATTTGAAATCTCACTCTTTGATTCTGGGTGTGTGAACTTGTGCCTATAAAATTAGTGTCTCAATAACACACACACATACACACACACACAACTCATTCCATAAATCACCAACTCTAGGAATAACTGAGGAATTTAGCCCTTTGGAACAGATTGAGGTAGTTGATTAGTTTCATCTGACCTTTAGTACATATTTCTAAAGAGAGAAATTTATCATGTAGCATATTAAAATATTTTAAAATATTGTAATAATTATACATTACATATATCATCACTACACACTTTATCCTTTATATTCATGAGTTGGTTTTGTGTATGGAATAGTCTCTCACCCAACAATTAATCTTCTCATTACCGGTGTGACCATCATTCATTCAATTTATTTATCAATAATTGTTTCTGGAGTATCAATATTATGCCAGGAACATTATTAGGATTTAGAGTTGGAATGGAATCAGATTTTTGTACAAAGCAAACAATCCAATCTTATGATTACGTTGGTAACTCATTCTCTGGGTTCTCCAGTTGAGACATGTTTGGAGCCTTGAATGTTGAGACAAATCAACACATCACTGTACTGGAAGCCAGAAAAAGGCCCACCTGGTTCCTACATTTGCTATATCCTCAGTGTCTGGATTATTTCCTACTGCATGATTCTAGAGAAAGAGTGCCTTCAGGAAATCTTCATTCTCCTGAACTTGGTGACTGGACCAAAGTCCAAAAGCAATGTCAAACTGAAGTAGACTTTTCCTTTCCCAAACACCTAACATATAGAAATCTCAACATTATTCAGAAGGTTTCCTGGGTACGCTCAGGACAGAGTACAACTGCACTTGAAATAGATACTTGGAGAAGTATTCTCAGTTCAGATTTCTATTCTTAGAACATAAGCACAGTTGGATAATCAGGGAAAACCAGAATGTACACGCTGCCAACACCAACCTATTAAATATATCTATCCTTTAAGTTTTCAGAAATAAATTGAGAGTGCGCATTATATCCTCACCAATGTGTTAGAGTTAAAGATAGAAAGATGAATTTCTGATAGGTAAAGTTCATAACATGTAGACTAAACTTTTAAAACAGTTCATTCATTAATACTATACAGAAATGCCACATTCAAATTATTTTCATAGATTCATACCAATAAATTGTGTGCTGAAAAAATATTGGTTTAGGCTTAATTTTTGGCTAAAAGATGTGTTTTTTGGTGTCTCAAAATATTCTCTCCTAAGAACAATGCCTATAATTTCTGAATAATTTGAAATTCCTTCTTACTCCAGGCTTAATTTTAAGGAGTTTGGTATAAACTATCATACTGCACATAAGAATTAATTATTAGAACATTAATGCATGTTTTCACAGCTATTATAGATTCTTTACAACTGAATTCATCAAATACTATATTAACGTACACCATTGGAATGATTATCCTAAAATGCATGTGAAAAATCCTTCAATCATCACTGCCCCATCTCACTTCATAAATATTTCTATTGTGGGAATTATTATACTGTATTACAGTTAATTCTTTATGTTATGTTAATTTATAAATTGCTAGACTGTGAGGACAAGTATCCTATTCATCGCCACTTTCCTACTGCTTGGTAGAGGACCTGAAGCAAGTGAGAAGTCACTAAATCTTTGTGGAACTATTGCATTGACATGTGTCTTGAATTTCATCTGAAACTGGCATTGATACTCTCTTGAACACCCGAAAATAAAAATGCAAAGTCAAAATTAGTGATACTGTGGAAGACAAAATTCCATGGTTTCCATATTTGGTTTTAAGAGTTTAAAATTTAAGCCCCTATTTGCTCAATATTTGAAATCAGTTTGAACATATCCATAGTAAAGGTCCATATAAGTATATAGTTTAATTACATATTCTTCCGGTAGTTGCAGAGTGGGGGTTTTATTCACTCTCTGCTGCTATATTTTAGTGGATTAGCTAAAGACAGAATGTTGCTACTAACTCTGAATAGCCAGACTTATAGTAATTTAAATCCATTATTAAAAGGCATTTATACTTTGTGCATGTGTGTGTATATCTGTAAATGTGCAAAAAATTGTACACACTACACAAGTGCATACATAAATCATGTTCTATGATTTCAATATGAGTTACAGGGCTGTGATACTGCAAGAATACTTATAGCTAACAGCTTTTGGTGGTTTTTTATTATGCCAAAATAGGTTCACTTGTTCAAATTCCTTTCTAGTGTAGAATAGGGCTATAAATGTTTTAAAAAATGGCAGGAAAATGGAATTAGTGATGACATAAGATTAGAACAAATAAACTTCTAGAAGAATTGGAATTAGGGCTTTTTTTTAAAACCAGGGTTATATTTCTGCTTATTAATCAAGCTAGAAAAAAAGTGAAGATTTCAGATGAAAATTAACCAATTTGGAGTTTAAAAAATAGCACTAAAGACAAGGAGCACCTTTTTATTATTTTTTTTTTCATATTTATGTCTTTATGTCTAATGAATCAGACTTAGCATTATGATTTATTATTTCACATAAAAAGTTTGGTTTTATTTAAGATGAGGCACAGTAATTATACACCTCAATTCTGGGAAAGCCTGAATACATAGGCAACTAAAAATAAATTACAGGCCTTATTTTATTGTGTTTCATCTTTTTGTGCTTTGAAGATACTACGTTTTTACAAAAATTAAAGGTTTGTGGCAACCCTGCAATGAGCAAGTCTATGGGTGCCATTTTTCCAATAGCATGTGCTCACTTTCTGTTTCTGTCATTTTGGTAATTTTCACAATGTTTAAAACTTTTTCATTGCTATTTATTATTTATGGTCATCTGTGTTCAGTAATCTTTGATTTACTATTGTAATTGTTTTTGGGGGTGCCATGAACTACTCCCACATAAGATGGTGAACTTAATTATTAAATATTGTGTATGTTCTGACTGGCTGTTCCCTGTCTCTTTCCCTCTCCTTGGGCGTCCCAAGTCCATGAGACACAAAAATATTGAAATTAGGCCAATCAATAACCCTACAATGTCCTCTAGGTGTTCAATTTAAAAGAAGAGTCACACATAACTCAGTTTAAATCAAAAGTTAAACATGATTAAGCTTAATGAGGAAGGTATGCCACAACCCAAGACAGACAAAAAGCTAGGACTCTTGCCCCAATCAGTTAACCAAGTTGTGAATGAAGAGGAAAAGTTCTTAAAGGAAATTAAAAGTGCTACTCCAGTAAACACATGAATGATAAGAAAGTAAAAGAGGCTTTTATGGCCTCCTCTCAATTAGAGGTGGAGTGGGCAGCACCATCCTAGAGTCCTCAGGATTGGGGAGTGAACTATGGACTAGAGTGGACTTACTGGTATTGTACTATGGACTTGTGATTCTAGCAATGGAAGAAGCTATCTCATTCATGTGGAGGCAGTGGCCACTGGAGGTTCTGAGGGTAGGGAGAAGGAAATACAGGTGAAATGTGGGGGCATTTTGGGGACTTGGGGATTTTCCCGAATGGCATTGCAATGACAGATATGGGCCATTGCATGTCTTGCCATAACCTGCAGAATTGTGTGGGAGAGGGTGTAAACTACAATGTAAACTATAATTCATGCTTAGTGGCAATGCTCTAAAATATTTTCATCAATTGTAATGAATTTGCCACATTAATGAAGGATGTTGTTAATGTGGGAAAATGTGGGAGGTGTAGGAAGCGGGACATATGGGAATCCCCTATATTTTTGTAACATTTTTGTAATCTAAATAACTTTTTATAAAAAAATAAAAAATAAAAATTTAAAAATGAGGCTTTTATGTAGAAAGTTTTAGTAGTCTGGAGAGTAGATCAAACCAGCCACATTTGCTTAAGCCAAAGCCTAATCCAGAACAAGGCCCTAATTTTCTTTAGGTTTATGAAGGCCAAGGGCGGTGAGGAAGCTGCAGAATAAAAGTTTGAAGTTAGCAGAAGTTGATTCATAGTTCATGAGTTTTAAAGAAAGAAGCCATCCCTGTAACATAAAAGTGCAAGGTGAATCTGCAAGTGCTGATGCGAAAACTGCAGCAAGTTCTCCAGGTGATCTAGGTAGGAAAATTGATGAAAATGACTACATTAAACAACAGATTTTCAGTGTAGATGAAATGACCATCTATTGGAAGGAGATGTCATCTAGGGTTTTCATAGCTGGAGAGAAGTCAATGCCTGGCTTCAAAGCTTCAAAGGATAGTCAGACTCTCTTGTTAGGGGCTAATGCAGCTGGTGACATTAAATTGAATCCAAAGCTCATTTCCATTCTGAAAATCCTAGGGACCTTAAGAATTATTCTAAATCTGCCATGTCTATGCTTTATACATGGGACAATAAATCCTGAATGACAGACAGCACATCTGTATATAGCATGCTTTACTGAATATTTTAAGCCCATAGTTGAGATCTCCTGCTCAGAAAAAAAAAGAAAAGATTCCTTTTGTTGGCAGTGCACCTGTTCACCCAAGAGCACTGATGGAGATGTACAATGACATGAATGCTGTTTTCATGTCTGCTAACACAATATCCATTCTGCATCTCATGGATCAAGGAATAATTTCAACTGTCAAGCCTTATTAAAAAATACATTTTGTAAGGCTATAGCTGACAGAGATAGTGATTCCTCTGATGGACATAGACAAAGTAAATTGAAAATCTATTGGAAATTATTCACCATTCTAGATGCCATTAGGAATATTCATGATTCGTGGAACAAAGTCAAAATGTCACCATTAACAGGAGTTTGAAATAATTCAATTTCAACCCTCATGGATAACTTTGAGGAGTCCAAGACTTCAGCTGAGGACGTAACTGCAGATGAGGTGGAAATAGCAAGAGAACTAGAATTAGCCCCTGAAGATGTGACTGAGTTGTTGCGATCTCATGATAAAACTGGAATGCTTGAGGAGTTGCTTTTTCTAGATGAGCAAAGAAAAAGGTTCCTTGAGATGAAATATACTCCTTGTAAAGATTCTGTGAACATTGTACAAATGACAACAAAGGATTTAGAATATTACATAAATTTAGTTGGCAAAGCAGTGGCACGGTTTGGAAGGATTTACTCCAATTTTGAAAGAAGTTCTACTATGGATAAAATGCTATCAAATAGTATCACATGCTACAGAGAAATTGTTCATCATAAGAATAGTCAACTGTATGACAAACTTCATTGTTGTCTTATTTTCAGAAATTGCCACCGCCCTTCCAACCTTCAGTAACCACTGCCTTGATCATTTAGCTGCCATCAGCATCAAGGCAAGACCTTCCCCCCGCAAAAAAAGGTTTTGACTAACTGAAGGTTATAATTTTTTAGCAATAAAGTATCTTTAATTAAGGTATCTACATTGTTTTTAGACATAATGCTATTGCACACACACTTAAGAGGCTACAGTACAGTGTAAACATAATTTTATATGCACTAGGAAACCAAAAAATTCGAATGACTCACTTTATTGTGATATTTGCTTATAAAACTGAAACCACAATATCTCTGAGATATGCCTGTTAAAAAAAGTAGATATTTTCCCCCAACCCACCCTGTTATTATTTTTTAAATATATTTTTATTATTGAAGTTTTGAACTTACAAAACAATCATGAAGATGTGTAGAATTCCCATACAACACCCTTTCACCAA